>SKCR01049355.1:0-31848 GCA_019454045.1 Zanthoxylum bungeanum
CAGTCTCGACGGAACAAATCCAGCCCTGAGCTGGTGGAACATTTAAGACTTATACGAGGAAAATTTTCCAACCTCAGATGCTATGTGGATCCTGACGCGGGCGTCCCCTTGCCAGACCATCGGAAATAAAAAATAGAACAAAGTAAAGTTAATAAAAGATGAAGGTGACTTAGCACATACCTCATGCAAAAATTCAAGAAGTAAAAACAACAACTCTGGTGCCCCGAGGCAGCGTCCTGTTTGAGGCCTCCAAAACACAATTCTGAACCTTACAATTCAGTGTCCCGGCTAACCAGGCTACGGATACGCCGATCCGGGCGGTCAGGCAAATCCCCACGGGGGACGTGGACACCCCGTGTGTGCCTTCCCTATGTGGTACTTAATGGGAATCACCAGCCGACTCGTCGGGGAAGAAACCTCCCTAAGTCCGGTTTACCCTAGACTTCTATAATCAAGGGCGCCATTCGACCAAACCCAAGCCAAGTGGTCTGATGGTACTCAAGGGGACTCACCAGCCGACACGTAGGGGAAAAAACCACCCTAGGTCCGGTTTACCCGAGACTTCTGTAATCAAGGGCGCCATTCGGCCAAACCCAAACCAGATGGTCTGATGGTACTCAACGGGTCTCACCAGCTG
This sequence comes from Zanthoxylum bungeanum, assembly GCA_019454045.1. Lineage (NCBI taxonomy): Eukaryota > Viridiplantae > Streptophyta > Magnoliopsida > Sapindales > Rutaceae > Zanthoxylum > Zanthoxylum bungeanum. The sequence continues at coordinate 638 of SKCR01049355.1, forward strand.
ACTCGCAGGGGAAAAACCCTCACTGGGTTCGGTTTACCCGAGCTATTCCTAAAAAATACGAGTCATGAGGTAGTAACGCTCTGGCCTCGGGGGTTTGATAATAACACCCGGGAGTGGCGGGTCCCACATGTACCACATTCCTTGATGTGTTCTGGATCCTCAAGGGTGAAAGGAACCAGGTCCGAACACTTCTACCCGGGGTTTTGATAATGACACCCAGGAGTGGCGTGCCATGGGTTTGGTGCCCTTCCCAATTACAGATCACCCCTTCGCATCGAGCACATCCCAAGAATATTGAAAACAACTTTCGCATTCATTTAACAAACAAGTAAGATATACAAGTTTCTTAAAGAAAATGAGAGTTTTATTCATATTCAAAGGACATGATGCCCTTCTTACAATTCTTTGCGGGATATTTTAAGAGAGGCTTTTACAATACTTTCTTCTGCTTCTTGTTTTGCAGTCCGACCATATCTTTAAGTCTGAGCTTGACTCCGAGAACCCCCGATGCGTATGTCATAGTTGTACACTTCACACTCAGGCTAGTTCCCGAGTCACGGCTTCTTCAGATCCGTCTGGTTTGTACTTGCTTCCCGAACTGGGCTCACAGGGTCTGCTGCACCAGACGCTCCATGGGAGTTGATGAATGATGCATTTTCCCTGGACCTCGCATATCTCAGGAAAAACTGGGGACCTAGCCGAGACCTTCAGTCATTGCTCCTTGTGGTTCCCCATGTGGGCTTTTTTCTCATTTCTTCTCATTCAGGGAAGACCACCACACTAATTGAGGACTGGCCTGATGGACGTCCCCCTTCGCCCTTGGCTGACTAGTTCCCCGACCGATCCTTCAATACAGGTAACCTGCGAAACTGAAGATTGATAAGTTGAGCAGGCGCAGTACCTTCCCATAGAGGAACTTGTTCAGCCGCTGCCAACGGACGTCACCCATCCGCAACATTACATTCCATTCCACAACTTAACCTGGATGGGTGGCCGTTGGCTAACCCTTTTACATTCCATTCCACAACTCAGAAAAGAAAAGTTTATGTTCCTGACAGCCATCTTTCATAGGAATCCTTTCTTCCTCCCGTTTTTATCTGCTTCCTCCCATTTCTTTCCCCCTCCATCCCTTATGTTGTTTAACTATCCACCAACCTACGATTTCTACCTTCTACCATCGTCTTACTACGCAAGTTACTTCTTGTTCTTTCGCCACAAACGGCGCCAACTGTTGACGGATGATTTTCGTTCCAGGGGCAGTTTCGGGATAACTCCCCTGAGACAACCTTCCTTCAACCTTGAATTTATTTGGTTATGGGGAGACCAAAGACAAATTTAGTAGAGGGTGAGAAAAGCACACAAATTGGCAAAATAGTTTTAACGTGGTTCGGCGGAGCGAATCCAGCCTACGTCCACGGACACAAAACGATGAGGGTTGTTTTATTGCCAAAAACTGACTCGACTGAACTGTTTTGAGTAAGGTCTGAGTATGGCCGAGCAGTTGAAAGAAGTTTACAAGTGGTGTTCTTTCTCTTTTTGTTACAAGTTGCTATATGTAAAAAACCCAACCTATACAAATGAGACTACCATCCCTTTATATACTCCCAAAGTGTAACAATGTTCCTTCAACTTATAACGTTTCCCGTGCGGTCTTCGATTGATTGACAGATTCTCTGCCTCAGGTCTGCCCTCGTCGAAAGCAAACTTGTCGTCTGACGGCCCGTCACATCACTCTGTCTTCCCCAATGCCACACGCAACAATAATGGTAACAGCCTGTAAAATGCTTTCGGGAAATGACACGTGCCGAAAGAAAGATCCAGCCCTTCTGATCTTCTATCGGTATTCAGGAGGTCGGCCAAGTAACTTGTTGAACTTCCCAAATTGTTTCCATCTTGAGCTGAAATACCCACGCTCATCAACCTGCTCATTGGGGGCAGGATAGAACCGAACCGAGCCTACGACCCAAAGTGGTCGGCCATAGCTCTGATGTGACCGGTCTCTGAAACCGTGTCATGCTACATCCTCTGGCCGGTCATGCCCAACAAACTGGAGCGATACACCTCCTCTGACCCATGGTCCCCTGGATGAGATGAATTACCCTATCTGCCCTTACCGAGCTGTGCTAAAGACTTAGCCGCAGAAATCCCCATCAACAACTATTAAGTTATTTTTAGACCTTGTATCAATCTATTAAAAAATGTCTTTAGTATAATTTTTACTATTGTTATTATTATCATGTGCGAAGGTCCACATTTTATAAAAATAAGTAATTTTTCTTGGTAATTTTTTTTTTTGAAAATGTTGAAAATCTCGTCGCCAAATCACTTAACCGGAGTTTAAGCGAAGCAGGTAAAATCTCCGGTTGCCCCAAATTCTTACAAGAAATACACTCATATACTCAAATCCAGGATTTGACAATCAAGTTTTAAGCTCTTTGTTATCAAGTCACACGCCTACAGGGCTACTAAGAGCAAAACACTAAAGAAAATGAAGGATTAACGATAATTCATTGCCTCTTCCTCAATAGATAAAATAAAACACAGCAGAAGCAAAGATAGAATGTAGGATCACAATCACTTTTACATGATTTTTGAATTATCTAGTGATACTACAACTATTTCAACTCTACTGAGCAGAGGAAGGATTGTTATTGATGCTGATACTAGCTTCGTAGCAAGCTTCAGTGGAGCTTCAGATTCTTCATCCTGCACTCACACTCACAAACAAAAAAGTGTGAATTTAATATTTTGTTATATATATATATATATCACTGTTATTAAATAAACATTCTTGGACGAATTAAAAGATAAAAAAATATGAACTCCAACATATTTAGAGACAAAAGACAATACATTGATGTTCTATTATTTTTGTCTTTTATCCCTTCCTAATGTTATTAACATCAATATATGTGTGTGTTTTTCAATGAGAAATCCTTTAATTTTTTATGTTATTTGAGTTGGAAAATCACTCAAACTCACAGTTCATATATATATATATATATATATATATTTATTGTGGGGTTAAATTCATAAATGATTGAAGCCACGTGAAAAGTGTCTGTGGGGTCGAATTTGTTTTTTATATATATAAAATTAGAGGTGTACGATGATTCTAGTTCAAGTTATGCAGATCTAAGTGTATGGTCAGAGACTCAAAGAGTTGTTTTTATTTTGTTGCTCTGTTGATGATAAATTATGTAAGTGAGAAGTAAGTTAATGAAATTAAAATTTTAATTTGAAATTGGGCAGTTTCCTTGGGTACATGTATCATTATTGGAAAAAAAAAAAAGCTGAAATTTGGGTACCTGTCGCCCATGTTGCCATTGATGGGAGTCCTGTATTTGGGGAAAGGGACATGGCCAGACTCAATATGTTTGACATCTTCAACAAGAAGCTCATAGTGCTTCTTCACTTCATCAGCAGTTTTGCCAGAACCAACAGCCTTGGCCACATTGCACCAACGGTCTGGGGTGTCCTTGTCATACACAGCCAGTGCCCTCTCAAAGGCCTTGTTCTGCTCAACTGTCCATGATCCTGACCCGTAACTCGACATTGAACTAAGAAACTTTAAAGTAGAATATATAAGAATGTTCAATTACTGAGGAAATAGATAATGAGCAGAAGAGGTGGCAATGTTTGCTTTTTATAAGCAGAATTGGAGGGCTGAGGTAGGCTAGTGCCAGTTGGTGAATATGAATCTTGCAAAAAAATGTTAGTAGAATTTTAATGATTTGTCTCCTTAGGAACCACAAAACTTAAGTGGAGTTGCATATTATGTAAGACATTGATGTAGTTAAAATATTGATTTAGTAGGAATAAATTTGAACTTTATAGTAAAATATTAAATACTTTTCATTTTAGTGAGGACATATCAAAATTATTTCCTTAATAAACTAGATCATTCATTAATTTATAGGTTATATTTTAATAAATTTTCGGATTGAACAGGAACGATACGTTAATGTGGGTCCGTCATTGATGTAAGAGAGAAAGTATAAAGACAAAAACAAAAGCTTAAGTCATTTTCTTCCTTTATTTACATATCCAATCATATTAAAAAAAAAACCTATATTAAGTTAATGCTCCAGTTAACTAAATTCAGTATGTTAGCATATTATGTCACCTAATTTTTTTAGCATTTACATTTATTTTGACCCTCAGTATTTTTTTTTTTCCGGTTTCGTGTTAAGTGAGTTATAATAGGCGGCTTTCTTGAGTCCTAATTCATCACACGTTGTAAACACAAATCTGAAGATTGTTTGTTCAATCACGAAAGCATCAACATCCATGCATGATCTAAACGTTGTTTTACTTGTCTATTATTTGTTAATGCATGAAAAGGTAATGTGAAAATCATGTCAGAATCTTCAACTAATCAATGTTATAATGGTGAAAGTACAGTGGATCTTTAGGACAGCAGCTAAAATCATAAAGATTGACACAGAGAATACCAAATGTTTGATTTTAATTCATTATGGTTAGAAATCAAAGTGTTTTTTATTGCTTTGTTGGTTAGGTTATCTTTTGTGTAAATGAAAGTGATTTGGAATTTCTCTTCTAGCTTCTGGGTTGAACAGATATGCACAAGCTTGGCAGGCCATTATTGTATTCTTATAACTGGAAAAATGATGAACATTCGCAATCGTATCTCAACCGATATCAGGTAAATCATGAAATACAATAATGTGATAGAATCTTTTGTTTTCTCTAGTGCATGATTAGGAGCAGATCATTACAAAAAAGTGCATGATTAGGCTTTTGGGAAATGTCATTTGAGCCCCCAGGGGTATGGTTGTGATAAATAGCTTAAAACTTAGTTGTCAGGTCCTGTGTTGGAGTCCAATAAATGTATTTCTTGTAAGAGTATAGGACAGCTGGGATTTTTTTACCTGTTTCCGAAAAAAAAATATCATTTGAACAGTAATATAATTCACTCATTAATATTCTTTGTTAGGAAGTATCTCTAGAAACAAAATATCTGTTTGAAATAAGAGGTTGAATCTTGGAGAATATCGGGTGAATCGAGAGGGCGGCATTGTGATGCCAAGTTTGTGCTGCAAGTTGGTTAGAGTGGCCCCAAACCATAGGATGATATTTGTTGAGATCCTGCAAGTAGTCTTTAGGATACTTCATTTGCACCTTCTAGAATTTACAGCACAAACTCTAAAATTAATATCAAAATGAGTAGTGTAAATGATTCCTTCAAATCGTGATTGGAAGCAATATCCACAGATATTACATGAATGATAAGGATTCCAATATATAAAAAGAGGGAGGGGTGTATCTCAAAGCATCACTTTTTTGATGGACTGATTCCTAGAAAGTTGCTCAAGTTACTTTCAACCAATGATCACTGTGACTCATGCAACTTGACTCTAGGGGCCACATTTTCTGTGAATACTAGCAAAGCTGTTGCTATTCAACTACATATTAAGCCTTTGTAATTGAACCAGTTTATGAATGGAACGTTTAATTGTTAATGTATTATTGTTTAGGCTAATGCAAACAGTTACTCTGATGGATTCATTGACGTTAAGACCCTTCTTTCTGTTTCCAAAAGGCTATGGAATTAGGAATCTGTATCTCTATGCCGACTGAAAGTAGTCCACCATTAAACCTGGCTAGCTAGCTGGTCCTGCATCAGCCGTACATAAAAGCATGGAATATTTGAACAAGAAATTTTGCCTATTGTGTGAACTGAATTTGCTCACTTTTTGACAACCTTTTGTGTGTGTGTGTGTGAGTGAGATTGGATCCATCTACATGTAATCCCAAACATTAGAAATGGTTGAAGCTAGCCATATAGATCAGAAGCACACTTAAGTTGATAATGCACTCTAAGTTCATTTTGGCCATTTTTGATTTGCACCAATGAAGTTTTGGTCAAATTGGTGAAAGATCTTGTGGTGCTGGGATTAAAACTTAACTGTGATTGAGAGGCAGGAAACTGTTCATTCCTCATTAACCATACCGGATTTCACTTTCTTGTGTCGGTATGATGATAATGGTGCTAAAAGTTTCATACAGAACGGACAACGATACAGTGGGGGCATAAATTCCAAGTTTTGATACTGAATCTGAGTTGTCATTCTCATCAAAGATTTTGATTCAAAGTTCAGTGATGTCTCATTTGTGATATGTCTTCGTGCATTTGGTTAGAAATTGGAATAAGTACAGCTTTAACCCTCAAAAAAGTTATTATTAGCGGTTTTTCTTTTGTTTTTTTTTTTTTTAATGTGGTATCAAATCCGCTGATTTTATGTTCAAATTCTCGCGTAGTATATTTGTGTGAATCAATTTGTACCTCATTTAGCTTGTTCTCAATTCGTACTATAATTAGCTCTTTACTTGCAGAACTTGAACTTTTTGAGTGTTGATTAATTGATCGTCAGTAATTTTCTTTTGAGCATTTGTTTTTCTGTTCATTTTAGGCACCTTAAGTTGCATTTTTCATTTGGTATGTGTAATGTTAATGCATAATGCAAATTTTGATTACCAAACATGACATTGCTTGCTTCTGGTGGTGGGATGATGTAGTCACAATATTGCCTTGCTTTCTTTTCTTGGAATAGAGAGAATGAGTAACGATAGATAGTAGCATACGTCCCTTGCTATAAATTGGAGAAAGTGTGCATCAGTTTTATTATTATTATTATTTTATTTTTGTTGAGAGACTTGGTCATGGGTTGGATTACAAGTTAACACTCACCATCTGCCAGTCGTTTTAAGTAAATTGCTGACTTGAAAGTCATGTTGTTCCTAACAAATGGTATTCATAATCATGCTTTTGCTTCATGGCTGACTTGTCTCTTAACACTCATATTACAACTTTCTAATCCCTTCACCATCCTGGTACGTACTGAGCTGAGACATGTGTCAAGTATACCAAAAAGAAAACGTCTTGCACTTCTTTCCTTTCAGTAGTGAGATGTTAGCTAAAAAGCAACTAGTTAGTGACAGATTTTGGTTTGATGGGTTATAATTGTTTTTAAAATCGGACCGGATCGTCGGTTCAATCGATCAAATTGGGAATTGACTATAAGTCCGGTTAAGTCAAACATAAAAAACGGATCTTTAAAAAAAAGATAAAAATCGTTAAAAACAAATAAACCGAACTAAAATTTAATATTTTTATAATTTTTAAAACCAAAAACTAAAATTTAATATTTTTATAATTTTTAATTAAAGAAAACTATTTATGACGTCAGCCAGTTTTGTTGGTTTTTCCGAAACATTTCAACCGATCGAACCAGTGACCCATTAAACTTTTTATATCACTGGTTCGGTTATGAAAACACTAGTTATAATAAGAAATGATAAACTTAAGGGAAAACAAAAAAGCTAAAACTCACGGGCATGTTCGGTATTGTATTTGGAAGAACATTATCATTTTCATTTTCAAAATATTGCAATTTTTGCTTTAATCAAACTTCAAATGGCTCAATGATGTTTTTCGGAGTTGAAATGTGGCACCATAATGGGCTGACACATGGAGCCAATCGACGTGTGACACATGGCCCAATCAGTGTGCGACATGTGGCCCAATCGACATGCAATATGTGGTCCAATCACTACAATAAAATTGACTTTTAGTGGCAAAAATTTCTGTCACTAAAAAATATTTTTCGCCACTAAAACTATTAGTGATGAAATATAATTACGCCACTGTTTCGTCACTAAAAGTGTGTCACAAAAAGAATTAGTGGCGAAAATATATTTCGCCAATATAAGATTACCTTTAATTAATTAATTGCAGGAATGAAATCATGAACCTATCTTTTGGCTATATGACGTTAGTGTAGATATTGCATTTTTATGTATAGCCCGATGATAAGTCTCTTATGGGAACATCCACTAAAAGTTGGGGAAATTATAAAGATGAATGCCAGGAAGGAAAGAAACTCCAAGGAACCCATAAAATATAGGCCAAATGTCAATCGGACACTACCTATGCCCGGTCTATTTTCTCTCAAACCATAAAATCTGGCCGGATATACCTTAAAAATCCTAATTCCAGTCGGACATAACAAAACTATCATTAAATGAGCAGATGGTCGGTTACTGAATTTAAGGGACTTGATTATGTCCAGCCGAACATACAATTCAAATTTAATATTCGGCTGGATATGTATCGAGTTGTCAACATACATGTAAAATTCAAATAACTGAAATTACGGCCATGGTATGTCTGACCAGATATATGTCTTAAGATGTACATCTGGTCGGATATATCTCGGGCTGTAACTGACCCAACAAATTGGCAATCACAAGAGAATGGGAGGGGATTCTGTCCCCTCATTCCATTCTTAATCCCCTTCTTTAACTAAAAAAAAAAAAGGTTCCTCTTCACAAAGGGGGGACTTTTGGGGAGACTTAACCTGGAGGATGATGGGAATCAATCCAGAAGAATCCTAAAAAACCTAAAACAACAACCTTAAGAGAGAAATCACTCGCCTTTCTTTTTAGCTCATTTCCCTCTGGTACGAATCCAACATCTACTCGACGATCAGAGGCGTCCTTAGAAACCAAACTACATGAAAAAGGTACGTCCTGAGGGCACCATTCTTAGTATTTCTGTGTTTTGAAGTTTCTGTTAGTTACATAGTATCTTCGGCCAGATGTACATCACATTCGCCCAGACATGCACACACATCTGACTGTCTTTAAGCATGTCAGGCCGTGTTTATTGCATGCATGGTTAGTTATTTTTATGTTACTTATCATTATTAAATTATGCATGTTTAGTTGTCGCTTTAACTATTAATATGTATGTATTTATTTTACTGCCCAAGATAGGATTAATATGCATGATTTGTTCTGCTTACTATATGATCTACCAATTATACCTGGCCAGTTATGAAATATATCTGGTCGGACATTGATAAAAATAATCGAACATTAATATCATAATGTATATCCGGCTTATTGTAAATTATATTCGGCTAGGCCTCTCCGAGGCCAGGCCCATGAAATGCTTGCCCATATTTGTTTCATCATTATTTTATCAATGTTGTAATAATTTATGGATATTTACTTTACTTATTATTTTTATGATTCATGGTTGCGTATTGTATGTCTATAAACTGCATTTGCATGCTCATGCATTATAAAATATGGGGATATCTCATTTGAGCGTAAATATTATACTAGCATCAGTAAGGGACCATTTGGAACCCAAACGGGTTTAAGTTCAGACCTTGTGAGGGGTGTAATGCGGCTTTAAATTATTCTGGGTGGTGACTCATTTATTCTCTAGTTAGTCCCCGTGGGATTATCTGTACGCTTTATAGACTGCGAACCCAATAGTGTAGTGGTCGCCGACGTCATAGGCATAGCGGTAAACCTTGCTTCGCTCCTACATATGGCGACTGTACTAGGGATAGAGAATCGGTCCCGAAAAAATACCTTGTAGTATTTATGGTGAGATTGAGGAGAGTCATGTCTTCATCTTTTGCTTATACGTTTTAACCTCGATGGCGTTGCATATCGAGAAATTGCTTTCACTCAATGTGATGGATTGGTATGTGATGATAACCATCACTTATTGGAACATACCTTGAGCATAAATGTGAGTTCGCTTGGTCGATCGAACCCTTGAGTGGGGAGACCTAGTGGTAGACAACCTTTCATGTTCTTTGGTATAAAAAATATGTGTTCACTTAGTCGATCAAACCCTTGAGTGGGAAGACATATTTGCGAGCAATCCCTCATCAAAAAGAGCCTAAGTCGTACCCTTATGAGCCCACATAAAATATCCATAGTTTTTATCCTATAAGAGCCTCTATTATACTTGTGTTTGGGCCCCCAATCATTTGAAGTAACTTGAACATTTTGCCTTGAGATGTAAAACTTGTTGGACCTTTTCAACTGAGACAAGCTTGTATTTTCATGACAATTAGGTCAAATACTCCGAAATGATAATGAGCCACCTTGTATGTAAACCTTGTTGAGCCTAAATTGTTTAACTAAAATCCAAAATTCCAAAACATGAGTTTGATACCTATGCTACCTTTCATCCAGAAAGGGTACGTCTTATTTTTGCCCATTTAGATGTTCTTAAATATCTTAAGTCCATCCCAAATAACCGTGATTACCAAGGGTTCAATTCGTCATTTTTAGACAGTGGCAAGATCCCCATATTAGGCTTAGTAATTTTTATAAATGGGTGGCATTTATCTTTTAACGATTGAAATGAACCAAAGTAGCCAATGTTTACCTTTAGAATAGGAAAGAACGAACTTATGTACCCCCCCACCCTCTGTTGGTGCATGAGCTAAACCATACATAGGGCAGATATGAGAGTTACCACGCGTGTGGGAGGAATAAGGTTGGAAGGGTATATGCTGATGTTTGAGCACACCATGCATTTCATGCATCTCATGTATTGCATGCATATATGCATTGTTGGGGTTTTGGGCGAAGGGCGCGGCGGAAGCGCGGTTCGGGCGAAATCATAATTTTAAAACTTTTTCAAATTACCGAACAAATTATTCAATATCTAATATGAATAATTTATTCATATTTCACCTAAACACATTTATTCGATATCAAATAACGACATAAATAAGGTAGAAACTTCGTGAAACTTTTACGAAAAATATTTTTCCGCAAAATGACGCAAAACGTGTTTTTTGACCGAACCGACCACCCAACACTTATGGGGACTGCCCAGGTCAGCCCCAATAGTGTTAGGGCAGTTCATGGGCTGCCCGAACAGTGAAAAATTCACTGTTTGGGCAGCCGTCACCCGGTTGGCTCAAAAGTCACTTGGTAAAGCCGTTTTTCACCGTTTTCGCTTATTTCAACTCCGAAACAATTTCCAGAAATTGTTCCAACACCCAAAACACATCCAATATATTTATATGACATCAATTTTATCAACATATTCACTGATTTTTCCAGATCTAATCCAGAACACAAATTTGTCAATTTTCATGCTTTAAATCCAATTTTTTCAAGATTAATCCAATTAATCAAAACACCAATCAAAGTCACCACACATGAACCACCCAAGAACAATTCTAGGTATTACAAGAGTGGTCATAACACTCTAGAATGGGAACTTATCATCTAATAATAAAATTGGACAATAATTACAATAATATTGCCCAAATCAACTTCACACATGCACTTTACTTCCAAATCCATCCACCAAAACCAAAAGCCCCAAATTCTTAAGGAAAAGGAAACCCTAGAATCATACTAGATCATCAAGAAAACAAGAAACATGCTTTCAAGCTCAGAGATATATATGATTACCTTTAAATACTTAAATTTCTAAGCTTTTTCCTTGATTTTCTTCCTTTTCCTCATTTGTTTAATCAAACCACATTTGAGAGCATTTGTTCTTGTGAAGTTTCGGCCATGGTGGAGAATAGAAGAAGAAAATAAAAAAAAAAATTAAATTAAAACCATTTTGCCGACTTTAGGGGGCATTTTTGACCAATTACCATATTTAATCCAATTAAATATATATTAAACTTTATGTTAACCAATCATAATTACACACATTAAGTTTAATTAAAGCATGCCATTTGTTCCAATAATAAGTAAACATATTTCATAACATTTATGAAATATAGATATTATTTAACTATTCAAATATTTAACAATTAAATATCTAAATAATTAATTAATATAATTATTATTGTATATGTATTTTTATTTACATTAAATAACAAATACATATATTAATGGCATGTGTCAAAATCTCATTTGACAAATAATTAATATGTATCAAATCAAATTTTGTATCAAAAACAAATATTTATAAATACGATTGACCAAAAATGCCCTTATGCATGTGTTATCGTTTAACCGATTAAACGGTCTGAATTAACTCATTTAATCTGGTGAAGTATTATGAATAATCTGTATTATTCATAACGTGTTGCCCAAGTGCTCAACGAGTACACTTCATATTGTGGGACTCTCTAAGTTTAGGTTTATCCGTCACGAAATCCAATTTCGTGTCCATAATTCACCTACTAATGAATTATGACGACCACATATAATCTCGCTAAACTATGCAAGTCGAGGTCATTGCATACATATAATCCATATGTCATAGGTTATCCATATTATACCTAGAATATAGATGAAAACGTCAAATCCTTTCGGTATAATATAGTCGACTTTCAATTTACGATTTCTAAATAACACTCGGAACTAATTTCAGAAGTTATACCACGGTCATGGATTTACTAGATTGTAAACACGTGCAGGATGCCTATGTCCTGTGCACAGGAAGGACGAATCCTCTCTTAATATGCACTGGATATCATGAGCATCAGTCCACACCCAACGCACAGACGGAGGTCTGATCTAAATAGATCAGTGACGTGACTGCCATCAAAATATGGAGGATAACTTATATATCCCACTGTGGTATCTCAAGTCGAATGACCACTATGCTCGCTCAACTCGAGAATATTCCTATTGACGTTGGTGTACCATTTATTAGGAAATCTTCAGTGAGTCGTTCAATGTTTATCAAATAAATACCAACATGTCTATACGAGTCTCACGAGACTCATGGTTCATTGGGATAATCCATTGGACCAAGTCACGATATACGACATGTACTGGTCTCAGCGGATTTTACTAACCGGCCCGTGTTAGCAAATCTTGACCAGGAACTTTATTTAAGGATATACATCATATAGTGTGCTTCCCAATGTCAATTACAAACTATGTTGTAACTGCGCACTACATTATAAATCTTAGGGTCTTTGTCTAATATACATGTATCACTAAACTATATTTAGTTTCAATCTAATCGTAATTAGATATCTAATCGTAATTAGATCGAATATGTGTATAACAGACAAGAGGTGCTACCATTAAATAAGTAATATTATGGAAAATGAATTGCTCGTATTTATGAATCGGACATAAATACTATCCGCATTGGCACTCTGAGCACCAACTCTAACAATTTCTCCCACTTGCTTTAGTGCCAATCCACAGTATCATATACACATCTCAATATTTATCACATACCCATGGCCCTCAAGAGCTCACATAGCACTCAAGAGGTAGGCAACAACAAGTAAGTCTACTTTAACTAATTGAGTCTGTCTAACAAACTCAATCGTTTTCCTTAGCCAGCATCATTCATATTTTATAGAATCCAAATTCCACATTAATATGACTCAGATTCTATATCAGTATTGTGCTATAGCTACTGAGTTGTCTATGTATTTAGAGATCAAATCCAAATACTATGAGACAACCGCAAACACTACACTAATATGAAAACTTCTAATCTATAGAGTCACTATGCAACTTCATAAGTCAATACTTAATAAGTTGCAACTGATTCCACTAGTTTAGTAAAATCAATGGTGACATTCCCACTGCATCTTTTCTGACTTTATATGACATAGACCATCTAATGTCATAATTAGGATCAAAACTAATCTGACCTTATGGTTGCAGACTAAATTCTCCATGAATAAGAAACTCATTCTTAATATCTTTAAGATAACAAAGAACATGTTTCAATGTCCATCATATGGTCTGCAGCATATCAAAATAACTCGTAACAATTACGATTAAATTGATCTCTTTAATCGCACATAATATAGTATTCATTATGCCATTATCATATAATGCATAAGATTGATTAGACATTTTAATCAATTTCTCTTTCGACAAAGGTATCATCATTTACGAAAGATGAATACTATATATACAAAAGACACGTTAACTGTCAAACAGTTATACTAACTGTCATACATATAGTCTTAATGTGTCCTTTATTAGATCATATCTAATGCACGACTAATGGGAGTATATCAAAAGTCTCTTATTTTATATCATATATAAAACTTTATATCAAATATAACAGAGACTACTCACACTGTTTTCACGGAGAAAAGAAGACTTAGGATATATACAATGCTAGAAAGAAATTTGTACGCTCCCACTAACCCTACCAACAAATATGTATTCTCTATGCTTTGATAAAATCAGACAATCTGACTGTAATCAAAATTAGAGAACACGAATTTCTGGAAAGCTTACCTGAGTCTACAATAGGCTCTATAAGCTAGTATATCAAACTGTGATCTTAGCAGAATACAAACTCCAAGGCCATTCTAGAATGAATTCTTCAAACAAAGAAATCACGATGAATCTCTCATTCGAAGAAATCACTCAAGAACGCCATTTTGCATTCTTTAGCCAAAATACATAGTTTAATATAAACATTAACCAACATATCTTTAATTTTTCAAACAGTGCAACTAGAGACAAGCATCCTCAGAATCTACAATAGACTACTGAGTATAACCGTTATCACTGTCATACTATAAAGGTCAAGCCTTTATCAAGCTCACTCTGTTTTTACTGCGCAAACAATTTGCATATTTTATGAACTATTCATAACGAAAGCCTAATCAAGTTCAAAACTTGATCGTAGTAAGCCATGAACAATCTTAGATCTATGGTTCAAAGATAATTTCTGAATCGATATCAAATATTGCTCCCACTATAAGTTATAGGATAATTTTCTTCGATAAGAAAACAACAGAACCAATTAGTATCAAATACTTTGTAAATGATTCTGACATTTTATTAAACTTATACGGAAGATGTTTAAGGGTCATTTCATCTTATTAATTATGTAGTTTCATTACAGTTTATCACTCTCACATTTGACTTCAATAAGTCAAGTCTTTTCTACAATTGTCAAAATCCATGTTACACACCAAGTAATAAAATAATTTTATTACTCGGGATCGTAGAAAATATATTCTATCAAATAGAATACAATATTCTATTAAATAGAATAAATGATCAACTTTACTTGTACCTCCAAGGCGCAAATACTTTCAATTATATAACAATTATACAAAAGAAAGTTTCAATCTCAAACTTTTCAAGATTCGAATTTTCTACTATACATATCATATATGTAACTGTAGGAACGAATGGAACCTTAATTAAAGAGATGAATTAGTGTTACTGGAGCATAACCCCAAGAGTATTGAAAACTAATTCGATAACACTCAATATCTACGAATCAAATCATATAAGATTCAATCACTCTCACTGACCAGCTCCATCAAAATGGAATCGTGGAAGTCTAATATTGAGTAAGAATCATATTCATTAAATAACTTTATAACTAATTGCCTTAAATTCATATGTTTGATCATATCAAACATCTTTAAACAATTCAAAGATTCACGATGAATTTCAAAGATATAGTTTTCAACACTTCAAATAGAATAACTTGAACCAGTCAAAATATTATATCCACGTATCAACATAAAACATATTGAAAGTTCTCGAACCATTCAAGACGTTCAATATATATTCTTTTAGAAACATGCAACTAAGTCATGACAATTCATTAACTAAGTTACGAAGTAAAGAAAACTATCTAAGGCAATTTCTAATTCATTAAACTACATACTTAAAAAATATTATTTTAATAAATCTGTGGTCCAATGACGATCATTGGTTAAATGAGATTTAATCACATCCTGAATACAATATTCATTAAATGGATAAGGATATATGGTGTGATCTCGTTGTTGGACAATTATGACCCATAGCGTCACTATTTGTACAGATCATGGTGTTGTTGTACAAATTAACGATGTGACAAATGAGATTGCTCTCTTATCATTTGTGATTAGATCACCTAGATGTATAAATGATAGGAGGTCCCTATGATTAGTTAATGGATTGAGAATGATATGAGACAGTATCAATCCACGAAGGATTAATCATTAAATATCCATAGTCAGAGTATTATCGAGATTGGACATCGATAAATACGTAAAAGACTAGTATTACACTTGTGCGCGTTGTGAGGGCACAACGGCAAAGTTCTCATATATTTGGGTATAGGATACTCATGAAAGTGTAATAGGAGGTTGTGTTTTACCGATGGTACGGGAAACAGCTTTGCTCTGGATAGACCCCCTCGGAATTCCATTGGTAGTATGACTATGTGTCTATGGAAGTCCGAAATCAGGGTAGGTGTATTTGGTCTTAACCTGAGACTTGCACCGCTAATACTTGAGACAATCAATATACTTTGGTTGCGGTCATCCAGGGCTTTAACAGGTTCTGTGTACGCCAATACTGGGTATATTGAGAATCGTAGTGTGTTGGGTGTGATGTCAAGACGGAAGTGTCACTCCAGTCATATGGAGATGATGGTCACGTAGGATACGGTACTAGTACTCTTAAGTACTGTAGTCATCGGGATAAAATGACAAGGTAATGTTTATCCGATTATAGAGACTAGTTACCAGACATCCGACATGTGCTTCGTACGGGGCAAACACAATTCCAACCCCAGGTCTAGCACGTGATCATCCGATACTGGACAGAAATACGCAATACTATGTATACTACGCCTGATATAGATCCTTTATTCCTGTAAGGATATTTCCGAAGAATTGGGCAGGCATGGCGCTTTGCTAGAAGCCAACCTTGTCTTGTAAATCGGTAAAACGTAATACTTGGTACTTACGTGTTCGGATAGTCCGACGACCGAATTTACTGCCAACATATCCGGGGATCTAATAGGTCGCTTCCCAAAGATTCACCGATGACGTATGACTAGCACTCTAAATTAATCTAGGATTAATTAGATGAGAGAGAAAATTAATCTGGGATTAATTGCGGAGATATTTTATCTGGGATAAAATATCATCAAAAGAGAGATAACGGTTAATTTGGAATTAATCGAGAAATTAATATATTCGATATATTAAACGAAATTGGATTTCGACGCGGAATTAAAATTAGATTTTAATTCGGGCGAACGAATTAATTTAGAATTAATTCGGGTGAACGAATTAATTTAGAATTAATTCGTTAGCGACGTGAATAGTGATTTCGCTAGGCATAATCATTTAATTATGTCACGACGGAAAATTCGTTAATTTGGAATTAGTGAACCCGAGCCCGAGATTATTTGCGAGCGTATTCGCATTTCGAATTCGAATGCGGCACACAAGTCAAATCAAGCGTCAAATCGCTAGTCGCATCTAGCGTCACGTCATCCGTCAATCAAGTGATAGATGTATTTCACTTTGAGGGATTGATGTCAGTCACTATTCATGATTGATGGATTGATGTAAGTTGATGAGAGTGGTTGGAGCATTTATTGATTGATTTTTTGAAAGCAAAATAAGATAATTAATTTTGGAAATTGATCGGTGTATTAGATACAAAAAATAGCCAACACACTCTCACTTCTTCATCTCTCTCTTCTCACGCCAAGGGCTTCATTTTTCTCTCCTCTGGTTTGCTCACTGCCGAGACAGCGAAGGGAAGTAAGAGTGGGATTTTGTGGCAAAATCACAAGTGCTAGCACACTTACGAGACATGCGAAGGTGATAGGGATGTCTACCCATGAGCCGGGAATCGTTCGATGAAGCTCGGAGCTTGACGAATGAGCACTCATGGCCGAACTTGGAGGGCAGTGGCAGTGAACTGCCGTGACAGTCCAAATAGGCAGAATTTGATTTATGTTGCCTCCGCGTCGCTCAACCGATCGATGTGAGTATTCCGCAACTTCGTTGATTTGTATTCACACATGTGTCTTGCTTGTTTATGATCTTGGGACCTTAATAGAAACCAACACTCGTATCAGACCATCATTTACCATACGGAACAAGCATCTAAGGCTTATGTAATAAAATCTCATAAAGCACGGTTCTAAGTTATTTAGTTAACCAAACATTTTCTTAATGTTTATCTTTTCATTAATGACACTACTAGTCTTATTAAAATATGTAACAACTGTTTATAAAGAACAAGTAACTATCCAATAGTCGCAAGTTCTAATATCAAATATCAAAAACAGCTATTAAACATTATTTTAAATAACTAGACGGGAGATCTAGTATCCAATACCTATAGTTGTTGTATTGTGAGAATCAATATTCTCTGTATACAACTATACATATCTCATTTCTTTAGCTTTATAATTTGCGTTCAATTATTCACAATAATTGCAAATGATTGATTAGCAAACTGTGTCAGACACGTGACTTCTAAAAGTCACTAAAGCCAAGAACATCATTATAAGATAAACAAATACTAATGGGGTTTTCCAAATGCCAGTCAAGAATCTCGAGACATGAACTTATTCAAGTCAATTCTTACTGTATAAGAAACTCTTCTTACTAGATAACTATATCTAAAACAGATATATATTTAGATTACTAATCGTGACTTAGTAACCAAGTCACCAACCATCTTGATTTTTCAAGAAAATCGGAACAACAGTTCCTGATGGTTTGAACTAATCTAACAATATCTAAGTCTACTGTCATTCTAGAAATTATTCTAGAAATACGCAACCATAAGTAAAGTCAGAAAACATATTCAAGTAATATGATATGCAATGGATTAGAAGTATAATTCTATAAACAATATAGAATAAAGGAAAAACAAAAGCAGAAAATTCCATAAAATTACACACTGCTTTAGTTATGGATTTTTAACCCAGCAGTGTCTCCCACTACTTTACGTAATACTGTAATCCCCAACGGAGAACGGGAATTCAATAATTAAATCGAATTCCATAGTGAGAGTATGATCCCATGAATATATTTCGACTCACAGCTTTGGCACGATCTCGCCTACGTATATTCATTAGGTAGACAACTCATTATCAATCACTCACCAGTGACTCCTGATTTTGGTCCTGACCGTTTCTCGTTATGACAGCTTTGGCACGTTCACAATGAGGCGTATCAAGGCTTCACTTGCCAATGACAAACTCAAGCTACCGATATAGTCCTGACAGCTTGGCACGTTCAGGATTTCCACTTTCACTTGAATTTGTCTAGTATCAATATACAACAGACATGGATAAAATTATAACAACTACACTCTCACTGCTTTGGCACGATCTCGGATGCAGCTATAGAAAGTTACCCATAAACCGTATTGACAAGACGGACCATGAAACATGCATCCAATACACGTTACTTTACAGCCTTATTTTAAGCGGGGATATTCCTCAAGGAAGCATTGCTCCATATCAAATGCAGAATTTTAATTTAAATCATTTTCTAAACAACTCAATTCTACCTTAGAAAACATAACTCAATTTAACCATTAAATTTCAATTACGTTTCCATTAGCGTAGAACCGAAAAGTCAAGAAACGTATAGATTACATGCATGTGCGAACATTAAAATTGGATTACATATCATATTTCAAGCATGACTAATGTAATGGATGAAGCATCAGACATGTTCTGATACCATTTTTGTTGGGGTTTGGGCGAATGGCGCGGCGGAAGCGCGGTTCGGGCGAAATCGTAATTTCAAAATTTTTTCAAATTACCGAACAAATTATTCAATATCTAATATGAATAATTTATTCATATTTCATCTAAACACATTTATTCGATATCAAATAACGACATAAATAAGGTAGAAACTTCGGGAAACTTTTACGAAAAAATGATTTTCCGCAAAATGACGTAAAATGTTTTTTTGACCGAACCGACCACCCAACACTTATGGGGACTACCCAGGTCAGCCCCAATAGTGTTAGGGCAGTTCATGGGCTGCCCAAACAGTGAAAAATTCACTGTTTGGGCAGCTGTCACCCGGTTGGCTCAAAAGTCACCCGGTAACGTCGTTTTTCACCCTTTTCGCTTATTTCAACTCCGAAACAATTTCCGGAAATTTTTCCAACACCCAAAACACATCCAATACATTTATATGACATCAATTTCATCAACATATTCACTTATTTTTCCATATCTGATCCAGAACACAAATTTGTCAATTTTCATGCTTTAAATCCATTTTTTCAGGATTAGTCCAATTAATCAAAACACCAATCAAAGTCACCATACATGAACCACCCAAGAATAATTGTAGGCATTACAATAGTGGTCATAAAACTCTAGAATGGCAACATATCATCTAATGAAAAAATTGGACAATAATTACAATAATATCGTCCAAATCAACTTCACACATGCACTTTACTTCCAAATCCATCCACCAAAACCAAAAGCCCCAAATTCTTAAGGAAAAGGAAACCCTAGAATCATACTATATCATCAAGAAAATAAAAAACATGCTTTCAAGCTTAGAGATATATAGGATTACCTTTAATTCCTTAATTTCCTAAGCTTTTTCCTTGATTTTCTTCATTTTCCTCCTTTGTTTCATCAAATCACATTTGAGAGCATTTGTTCTTGTTACGTTTCGGCCATGGTGGAGAATAGAAGAAGAAAATAAAAAAAAAAATTTAAAACCATTTTGCTGACTTTAGGGGGCATTTTTGTCCAATTACCATATTTAATCCAATGAAATATATATTAAACTTATATTAACCACTCATAATTGCACACATTAAGTTTAATTAAATCATGCCATTTGTGCCAATAATAAGTAAACATATTTCCTAATATTTATGAAATATAGATATTATTTAACTATTCAAATATTTAACAATTAAATATCTAAATAATTAATTAATATAGTTATTTTTATATATGTATTTTTATTTACATTAAATAACAAATACATTTATTAATGACATGTGTCAAAATCTCATTTGACAAATAATTAATATGTATCAAATCAAATTTTGTGTCAAATACAAATATTTATTAATTTCGATTGACTAAAAATGCCCTTATGCATGTGTTATTATTTAACCGATTAAACGATCCGAATTAACTCATTTAATCCGGTGAAGTATTATGAATAATCTGTATTATTCA
This sequence comes from Zanthoxylum bungeanum, assembly GCA_019454045.1. Lineage (NCBI taxonomy): Eukaryota > Viridiplantae > Streptophyta > Magnoliopsida > Sapindales > Rutaceae > Zanthoxylum > Zanthoxylum bungeanum. The sequence continues at coordinate 21,369 of SKCR01049355.1, forward strand.
TAATGGGTTGCCCAAGTGCTCAACGAGTACACTTCATATTGTGGGACTCTCTAAGTTTAGGTTTATCTGTCACGAAATCCAATTTTGTGTCCATAATTCACTCACTCATGAATTATAACGACCACAGATAATCTCGCTAAACTATGCAAGTCGAGGTCATTGCATACGTATAATCCCTCCGTCACAGGTTATCCTTATTATACCTGGAATATATATGAAAACGTCAAATCCTTTTGGTATAATATAGTCGACTTTCAATTTACGATCTCTAAATAACACTCGGAACTGATTTTCGAAGTTATACCACGACCATAGATTTACTAGATCGTAAACACGTGCGGGATTTCTATGTCATGGATTTACTAGATCGTAAACAAGTGCAGGATCCTCTCTTGATACGCACTGGATATCATGAGCATCAGTCCACACCCAACGAACAGGTGGAGATCTTATCTAAATCGATCGATGACGTGACTGCCATCAAAGTGTGGAGGATAACTCATATATCCCACTGTGGTATCTCAAGTCGAATGACCACTATGCTCGCTCAACTCGAGAAGATTCTTATTGACTCGTTGGTGTACCATCTATTAGGAAATATTTGGTGAGTCGTTCAGTGTTTATATAAACACCTACATGTCTATACGAGTCTCCTAAGACTCATGGTTCATTGGGATAAACCATCGGACCAAGTCATGATATACGAGATGTACTGGTCTCAGCGAATTTTACTAACCGACCCGTGTTAGCAAATCTTGATCAGGAACTTTATTAAGGATATGCATCTTATAGTGCGCTTCTCAATGTCAATTACAAACTACGTTGTAACTGCACACTACATTGTAAATCCTAGGGTCTTTTTCTAATATACATGTATCACTAAACCATATTTTGTTTCAATCTAATCGTAATTAGATCGAATATGTGTATAAAAGACAAGAGGTGCTACCATTAAATAAGTAATATTATGGAAAATTGAATTGCTTGTATTTCTGAATCGGACATAAATACGATCCGGATTGGCACTCTGAGCACCAATCCTAACATATATCATGCTAACACTTTGTGATGCTAGACCTGGCCACGGTTTCGATTGGAACTGAAAACGAACCGATCGATTTCGGTTACAATCGGAAGCGGAACCTGATTTTTTTGGTTCGGTTAGGGTTCTATCCTAACCGAACCTGATTTGTTCAGTTTGGTTAGGGTTCTACCCTAGCTGAATCGAATAGAACCGGATAGTTCCAACGGTTCGAACTGAACTCATTGGAACTGTCTGGTTCCAACCGGTTCCACAGTTCCGGTTGGAACCGTTGGGCAGGCAGTAGGGAGCAACGACTCCATGCTGCCTTTAATTTATTTTTTTAATTCAATATATATATATATATATAATACTAAATTACCCTTAAAATATTAATAAAATGACTAGTTTTAGAGGCAATTTGAGTTTCACAAAAATAATCCAAAAATGTATAAATCAGGGTCATTCTTTATTTTCTTAACACACAAATTCTCAATTCTCTCAATTTCTTTAATTCCCTCATCTTCAATTTCTCCTATTGATTTAATTTTTCAATTCTTCAATATTAACAATAAATGACAAGCTCATTTGAGAACACCATATCCAATGTGTCAACCCAAGAGAGCGGCCAAAGTATCGATACACGGAGAAGAGAAGTTAAGTCTCGATCTTCCGATATTTTCAAAATTCATTTTCATTTAGTCGAGACTGAAAATGAAGGTCCAAGAGCAATATGCAACTATTATGGTGTATCTTACAAATTTATTGACGGTTATGGTAGTATGAACAAACACTTGGCTAGACCTCATGTCGTTGAAATTAGACTTGATACAACACAAACTCAAATGGGCTGGTACGCTTCATCTACTAGAGGTACGAATTCTTTAGATTTATTTAAATATTATTATGCTAAAATTATAGAAGAATTTGCTAATTTTACTTGTATGGCAAATCTTTCTTTAAGTTTTAGTGAAAAAATTACTTTTACTAATTATGTTCGAAATGCTTTAAATCTTACTGCCTGTATAATCCCTAAAAATATAATAAAATGAAAAAATTTTAAATTATACAAAGATAAAAAAAAATTATTTTAAATGAAATATTTAAAGATATTCAATGTCGTTTTTCTATTTGTTCTAATATTTGGAGTGGCCATTGGCAAGCACACTCATACGTGGGTGTGACTTGTATTGGATTGATACATCATGGAACATGTAAAAATAACTTATTGCATTTAGAGTTTTTGATAAGCAACATACTGCACAAAATATTTAAAGAATGATTAAAGTATTTTTTATGAATATGATTTATTAGGTAAAATTTTAACAATTGGTTTTGACAATGCATCTGCAAATACTGCATCAATTAGAGATTTAAAAGAAATATGCCAACTAAATTTGGGGGTCGATTTTTTCATGTTTGTTGCACATGTCATGTCCTTAATTTATGAATTCAAGATTGTATGCCTTTTTTAGAACATCACATTAATCCTATTAAGATTGCACTTAATTTTACTTGGTCATATTCTAATGTCATGAGAGAATGGGCCAAATTTTGAAAATTAAATGGTTTTAAATCGGTAAAATTTTCACGAGATGTTCCAACTCGTTGGAATTTAACTTATTTTCTTTTAACTCAAGCTTTTCAATACAAAGATGTATTATGTAGTTTTTTTCCCAACATGTTCAACATATAACACTTTTGTCTAGTCAATGGGTTATTTGTGGAAAATTATAAAACTTTTAAAAAATTTTAATGATGCTACACATCTTTTTAGTGGAGTTTATTATCCTACAACAACTTTATTTCTTGTTGAATGTTTGAATATTGTTGGTACTCTATATGAGTACGTTTAAAGTTCAAATGTTAATGATATTGTTTTAATTGAAGCTATTGCTGTTATGAAGAGAAAATTGTTGGCTTATTTTAAAAATATTTCATTGTTTTATCTTATTGCCATAGGTTTTTATCCTAAATTTAAATTAGAATGTTTGAATAGTGGCTTACAAACTTACTATGTACTTTTAGGAATAGATGATGAAATTAATATTAGAAAAATAATAGATTGAATAAAAATTATTTAATAGATTTATTTAATGATTAGTTAGTAAATATAACGTGCAATCATCAGGACAATCAAATAGTGAACTCATAATTCATTCAGGACTTAGCGTAGGTGATCGTTGGTTACTACAACGAAATAAAAAATAGAGGAATAGCACGACTAACAACCCGGAATTAGATAATTATTTATCTACCAATTTTGATTTTCCTCCTGAAAGTTTAGTAAGTAAAAATTTTCAAGTACTTGACTAGTGGAATCGACATCAAACTGCCTATCATGTTTTATCAATTATTACTAAAAAGGTGTTGGCAGCACATGTTTCCATTGTTGCGGTTGGAAGAAGCCTTCAGCTTAAGAGGTAATATTTTGGAAGCGGGACGGTCTTTATTATATCCAATCACTTTGGAAACAACAACATGTATGGATGATTGGACCCGAGCTGATCTGAGGCAACAAGAAGATGCCCCCGATGAATTTGAAGACTTGTTCGATAATCCATCTGCAAGTGCAAGCGGAACGAGAGCTGAAGGATCGACAACAGACACAGATAATGATGATGAGTAAATAATTGTAATGGGGAACTATCTAAAAAAAATATAATGAAATTATGTGAGCTTTGATTTCTCTCACCCCTAGAGGATAGGTCGACAATTTTAGTTTTTAAAAATTAAGTTCAAGATCTTTTATTTTATTTTTAATTTAAGTTTTAAATTTAATGTAATATAAATTCAAATTAATAATTTTAAATAAATTTGAAATCCTATTTTTATTTTTTAAAATTAAAATTAAAATTAATTAAAAGAACCGGAACTGATTCTGATTCTGATTCTGATTCTGACCTGAAACTGAACCAAGTCGGTGGTCATATCTATGTGATGCAGCCATCATAACAGCTCATTGGGTTAGAGAGCAGGGTAGATTAGTCAAGAGACAGCTAACGGACTCTGAAATGGCCAGTAACGACAATTCTCGAGTAGACCAGAAGGAAACCACCATGAACAAAATGGTAGAACAGCTGCAAAACCTAACTAATGTAATAGCCAACCTGATCACACCTCAGACAACAAGGGCTAAAACTAATTAGAAGAGGCATGTGGGGCCTGAAAATTAGATGGCTAAAGAAACTCTTTTTTTAGATGACGACGACATGGCTGAATATGCTACAAGCAAAATGGCCAAAACTCAGACTGAGGCCGAACTCCAGAAATTTAGGGAGCAAATGGAGACGGTAGCCCATAAAACAAAGAGCAAGCATGAAGACCTCATGGACTATAATACCATGGCCTTTGAAGAACAACTTCATACTGAGTTCAAAATGTCTAATATGATCAAATTCGATAGAAATAAAGACCCCAAGGCACACCCCAATCAATATATGTCTATAATGAGTGTTATTGGCATGTCCGAGTGCTAAGTTCTAAAGATGTTTGGCATGTCGTTCAAAGGAGCACCGATGATATGATACCACAGCCTGGATAAGAAAATAAAAAATTATTAGAAAACCCTAGCATAAGTGTTCCTCAATCAATATGTCACGGACATGGAGATTGACATGATGCTCCATGACATAGAAAATACCAAGCAGAAATAAGACAAAAGCTTCAATGAGCATGTTAACCGTTGGAGAAGGCGATTATTGAAGATGAAACACAGCCATCGGGGAAGGTTCAAATAAAAATGATTATCAAGGGCATCAAGCCCTCTATCTATAACAAGCTGAAGAGAATGACCTCAATGATAACAGACTTCCGACAGTTGAATGAGACTGTCATGGACATAGAAGAGGAGGAAGCAGAGAACAAGAAGTTTTACGGCCAAGGGCAATTTAAGAAGAATAATGGAAGAGAGACTTCAGGAAATGAAACTACTGAAGTAAACACCATCCAGTAGCGACACTTCCCCAACATGGGAATACTGCTATACCAAGTACTTGAAGAGCTAGAAAAGCAGGGTCTCTTGAAACCTTTAGACCCACAACCGATGACTAAAGATGGCAACCTAGCCTACTAATGTACATTTCATCAGGCTCATGGCCATGAGACTGAAAGATGCGCTCGCCTGAATCATGAGATTCAAGACTTGATCGACGAAGAAAATATACCTAATCTTGTAGGATACCACTCCCATGCATGACTGTTGCTTCACATCATTTTTTTTATTATCATACTGAGGTTTATTACTTGATCGCCTAAAAGAATTTATGCTAGCATAACTTGTAGAAATAGTCATAGCATTCGACATTCATTTGACCATTTTCCAAAGTTAAGACTGAGATGATACTATGTTAAGGAGATGACGCAAATGAAAATGAAAAAAATGTGTGAAAAAAGAAAAAGAAAAAATGAGAAAAGAGAAAAAATGGTAAATCCCACAAAATCTACTTCGTTGTTTGAAGTGTTTAGTTATCGGGAGTATCGTGAATCCCATGAGTACTTTCGCGTCAAACGATAACTCAAATATTGAGTATGCAAAGCAACTTGGGTTGGTGAAATTGTTGATTAACCAATGGCTCGCATCATAAATGTGAAGTCTTTGCACCAAAATACAATTTGAAAACTTAAGGAAGCTAGAGATGAGCCCAATGAAAAATAAATCTTAAAGAAATCTTGATTGTCTTTAAGTGAGAGTTAGATTACCTTGACCAATGAAAAGATGAAAAATGAAATAAAGTGTTAGTACTAATCTACATATTTGAACAAATTGGATTAAGCCCACCTAAAATTTGATTAAGACTTTTATTAATTAAAAATTTCATAAGCTTCGCTATAAAAGGCAAGCTTGAGCAAGTTTTTAATTAAGCGTAAGAAAGTTAAGCTTGAGAAAGCTAAAAAAGCAAGATTTAGAGATATTAGCCTAAGTAAAAGAAGTGTTAAGATAAGCTTTGGATGTTCTCTACAATATTTCAACAAAGAGAAGAAGATTGGATCTGTAACATCCCTGAATCTGGGAAATGTTACCGGCAGGGGATAGCAGTACTAACCCCATTAGCTTTTGACTTCCCGACTATATTCTAAACCATCTAAATGCAAAGTCATGCACATGGACGATAGCCCAACTCAACAATATAAAATTCTTTTGTTTCTCATAACTGTATTCTCAAATATACTTCTCTTTACAAACATTAACAGACACTTATAACGACTTATACTACACTAATGTATACATGCAACTTTACTTTGACTATGACTGGACTCTTATGTTCTCTGACTCTGAACTGGTGGACTCCAAACCCTAGTGACTGCATCAGTATCCTGTTGGGGTTTTATGCGATGGGCGCAGCGGAGGCGCGGGTCGGGCGAAATCATATTTTAAAACTTTTTCAAAATACCGAATAAATTATTCAATATCTAATATGAATAATTATTCATATTTCACCTAAACATATTTATTCAATATCAAATATTGACATAAACAAGTTGAAAACTCATGAAACGTTTACGAAAATCGTTTTTTCCGCAAAATTGCCTAAAACGCGTTTTTGACCGAACCGACTACCCATTACTTATGGAAACTGCCCAGGTCAGCTCCAATAGTGTCGGGGAAGTTCATGGGCTGCCCAAACAGTGATGGACTCATTGTTTGGATAGTCATCACCCGGTTGCCTCAAAATCCACCCGGTAACGCCGTTTTTGGCCGTTTTCGCTTATTTCAAGTCGGAAACACTTTCCGGCAATTGTGTCAACACCCAAATTACATCCAAAACATTCTAAAGACAACAATTTCATCAAAAAATCAGATTTATTTCCAGGTTAAAACAGAAAACGAAATTGCCCAAAAATTCATGCTTTAATCCAATTTTTAACAAGATTAATCTAATTAATCAATCACCAAATGAGTCCCACTACATATGAACAACTCTAGAACAATTATAGGCTATCTAAGAGTGGATCAACAACTCTCTAATGGAAACTCTTCAATAATTGAATAATTTGGAAACTAATTACACTAATTACTTCCAAATTTACTTCACACATGCAATACCACCTTCAATTCATCCACCAAAGCCAAAAGCCCCAAATTTTCAGATTTAAAAGACCCCTAGAACCCTTCTAGATTGTCAAGAAACAAGAAACAATATTTCCAAGCTTTGGATTTTGAAGAATTACCTTAAATCTCCAAAGTTCCTTAAGCTTTTTCTTGATTTTCCTTCAATCTTTGTGCTTGAATCATCAAGGATCAATGAAACCCATTTTTCATCTTTCTTGTTTGAGACTCTCGGCCAAGGTAGAAGACAACAAGAGAGAGAAAATAATTTTTCACTTTAAATAAGGTGATTCACGAAAATTGAGAGGGATAAAATGGGAATTTTGTGGTTTTAATCAAATTAAATCAAATAATAAATTATTAAGCCTTTTTGGTGGCCAATCAAAATTACACACCTTTAGCTTAATAAATACATGCCAAGTGCACCAATAATAACTCACCACATTTCATAACATTTAATGAAAAAGATTGAATTAATTAATCATTCTAATATTTAACAATTAAATATCAAATAATCAATTAATAATAATATTATTATATATGTATTTTTATTTACAATAAATAATAAATACATATATTTATGACATGTGTCAAAATCTCATTTGACGAATAATTAATGTGTATCTAATCGTATTATGTATCAAATATAAATACACAATAATTATTAGCGGACAAAATCCCCAATGCATGTGTTATCATTTAACGATTAAACGATCCGAATTAACTCATTTAATATGGTGAAGTATTATGAATAATCCTTATTATTCATATCGCGTTGCCCAAGTGCTAAACGAGTACACTTCATATTGTGGGACTTTCTAAGTTTAGGTTTATCCGTCACGAAATCCAATTTCGTATCCATAATCCACCACTCATGGATTATGACGACCACAGATAATCTCGCTAAACTATGCAAGTTGAGGTCATTGCATACGTATAATCCATCTGTCATAGGCTATCCGTATTATACCTGGGATATAGATGAGAACGTCAATTCGTTCGGTATAATACATTCGACTTTAAATTTACGATTTCTAAATAACACTCGGAATGATTCCGAAGTTATACCATGGCCATGGATTTACTAGATCGTAAATATGTGCTGGATGCTTATGCCCTGTACACAGGACTGACGGATCCTATCTTGATACGCATTGGATATCATGAGCATTAGTCCACACCCAAAGAACAGCGGAGGTCTGATCATGGCTAGATCATTGACGTGACTGCCTGTTCGTTTTATTCTAGGTCCCAAGATCATACAAGCATGAAAAACATTGCGAATACATATCAAAGGAGTTGCGGAATACTCACATCGATCGGTTGAGACGAATTCGATGAACAAAAACTCCAAGATTGCTCACTGGTTCACGCCCACTGCAGCAGAATTTCAGTCACTGTCTTCTGTTTTGAGCTTAGATTTGAGCCACGAATTTGCGTCGAACGATTCCCGGCTCGTGGGTGAGTTTCCCTAACCTTCGTATGTCTCCTAGGAGTGTGCTAGCACTTGATTTTGCCACAAAATCCTCAAAATTGGCTCACCATTTTCGCCCAAGCAGTGGCAGTTCACTGCCTGTGTGCGTGAGCTTGGGGAGAGAAAGAGATGAAGATTATGTGTTAGTTGGTTTAGGAAAGTGTAAATGTTTGGTTTATATATTTTCAAAAATATATTAATGATTTACCAATTAATTCCAAAAGTCAAATGGTGTAAATCATTTAATTGATTTCTAAATCAATTCATTTACCAAACATTCCAACCACTCCACTAACTCACATCAAGTCACATCTTTCATTCAATCAATCACATCAATCAATCACATCACTCAAAGTGACGTTTGATTTGACGCTTGATGTGACAAATGATTTGACGCTTGATGTGACTTGCGTTGCCGCACTCGAATTTGAAATGCGAATGCGCTCGCAATCACACTTGGCTCGGGTTCGCTAATTCCTAATTAGCGAGTTTTCCGTCGCGTCGTAATTAAATGATTACGCCTAGCGAATTCACTATTCACGTCGCTAACGAATTAATTCTAAATTAATTCGCTCGCCCGAATTAAAATCCTATTTTAATTCCGCGTCGAAATCCAATTTCGTTTAATATATCGAATATATTAATTTACCCGATTAATTCTAAATCAATCGTTTTCTCTCTTTAGACGATATTTTATCCCATATAAAATATCTCCGTAATTAATCCAATATTAATTTTCTCTCTCTTCTATTATAATCCTAGATTATTAATGAGTGCGAGTCATACATCATCGGTGCATCATTGGGAAGCGACCCATGAGATCCCCGGATATGTTGGCAGTAAATACGGTCGTCGGACTATCCGAACACGTAAGTACCAAGTACTACATTTTTACCGATTTACAAGACAAGGTTAGCTTCTAGCAAAACGCCATGCCTACCCAATTCTCCGGAAATATTCTTACAGGAATATATAGATCTGTATCAGGTAGTAGTATACAGTAGTATCGTGCATATTAGCCCTAGTATCGGATAGTCACGTGCTAGGGCTGGGGCTGGATAAGTGTCTGCCCCGTCCGAAGCACATATCGGATGTCTGGTAACTAGTCTCTATAATCGGATATACATGACCTTGTCATAATATCCCGATGGCTGGCCAGCACTTCAGAGCACTAATACCATATCCTGCGTGACATCATCTCCACTATGACTGGAGTGATACTTTCGTCTTGACATCACACCCAATACTCTACGATTCTCAATATACTCAGCAGTCGGCGTACATAGAACCGGTTAGAGTCCTAGACGACCTCAACAAAAGTATACTGATTGTCGTAAGCATTAGCGGTGCAAGTCTCAGGTTAAGACCATACACACCTACCCTGATGTCGGACTCCCATAGACACATAGTCATAATACCAATGGGATTCCGAGGGGTCTATCCAGAGCGAAGCTGTTTCCCGTACCATCGGTGAAACACAACCTCCTATCGCACTTGCATGAGTATCCAATACCCAAATATATGAGAACTATGCCGTTGTGCCCTCACAACGCGCACAAGTGCAATACTAGCCTATTCCGCATTATCGATGTCCAGTCTCGATAATACTCCGGCTAGGGATATTTAATGATTAATCCTTCGTGGACTGATACTGTCTCATATCATCTCAATCCAGGAACTAATCATAGGGACCTCTCTTCATTTATATATCTAAGGTGATCTAATCACAAATGATGAGAGTGCAATTTCCTTGTCACATAGTTAATTTGTACAACAACACTATGATCTGTACAAATAGTGACGCTATGGGTCATGTTATCCAACAATCTCCCACTTGGCACATAGCCAGTCACTGAAGTGTCGAACACCCGAACTATGTACGGTTCGCTCAAATTGCTGAGAAAAGGTTTTCGTCAGCGGATTTGCATGATTATCG
>SKCR01049356.1:0-39660 GCA_019454045.1 Zanthoxylum bungeanum
TGGAAGGAAAAACGCATGATATTTGATGAGGGTTTTTCGCGTCCAAATTGGCAACCAATTTAATTATCTTTGTTAAGGTCTCATCATCATACACCCTTAAACATGCATTCTAAACACATAATAAAGCGCATATGATAAAATAATAATGATATGCGGATGGATATTTTACACATTGATCCTAGATCAAATCTCTCACTTTCTCTCTCCCGCTAGCACAAATATTCTTCTATATTCTCTACCCGTTACACTACACTTCTAAAGAAACCTCATTTACATTGAGGGGAATAGGTGAGAAGAGAATACAAAGAAATAGGAGATAAGGCTGGACTCGCAGGTCCAATTAATAAATCAAATTTATTACAATTTCCAAAATCGTCCCACCCGGCTAATATCCATCTGATATACATTATTCAAACATCACAACCATGTATTCACACAAGCATGTTATCAATCAATCTAATCAAATTAATTAATCTGATAATTAGTGATCATCCAATGTTCAAACAAAGATTTGATTTTGTTCGAGTCAAACTCGTATTGCGAACACGTACTCAAAGTACGATTTCTCAAATAAAATTAAATTACATGATTAAATCCAATTTAATACGTATTTATTTCTAATTCATTATTTAATTCCAAATTAAATATTACACTTTATAAAATAAATATTTACGACTTAAATTCCAAATTTAATCGTTACGGGTCTCAAAGCCCGATTAATATCCAATATTAATTTAATTAAAGTCCAATGGGCTTTTAATTAATTTCTTGAGGCGTGGACTTTTGGTCAACTCGGGTCAAACCCGCAACCAAAGTCCAATCCGGGAGTTACCCCATAAGCCTATAAATTAATTTAGGCCCATTAGGCCCAATTAAACGTTAAAGGTTCATTAGTCGCATTTGGGCCTTTTGGAAGCGGTTTTGGGCCTAATTGGATCCAACCAATTTTGGCCTAAACCAACTTTGTACAACAAAGTCCAATAAACCCAATAACAACTTTAAAAGCCCAAATCCAATTTTAAGGCCCAATAATTTAATTCCAAAAATTCCAAATTTTCCAATTAAATTACCTAAAGTGTATAGCATTATTAATTACCCAAATCAAAGTTTCCAAAACACTAAATTTGTCCAATTAATCATGCTTAACATCAATGAATCATGTCCAACATAATTTGATCAAAATCAAACCCAATTTCATGCTTCAAGTGTCTCGGCCAAAGGGGAAAAATATGCCCAAATCAAATTCAATCCAATTGAACCCAATCAAACATAAATTCAACATCCCTAAATGATTTCCAAGTCATCCAATGAACAAAAAATAAAAAATCCAAGACAATATTAGGGTTCATATTTTCGGCCATCACAAGCAAATTGGGGAAAATTGTTCCAAAGACTTTTTCATCAAATTGATCTAATCAATCATCAATTAAACAACATTAAGCATTCTAAATCATCCAATTTCATTAAACATGCTCAAAATCAAGTTTACCCAAATTAAAGTTTTGGCCAACAATAAGCAAATTGGGGAAAATCAATCCAATTAATTTTTCTTCAAATTGATTACATATAACTCTAAGTTATTCATCTACAAACATTCTTAAAACAAACAATTTGTCAAAATCATGCTTAAATCAAAAAGCCCCAAATTTTGCTCAAGAACCCTAAAAACGTTTTATGCACAAATGGCTCAAGATACCATTGTTGAGTTTCAATCAAGTCCCAAGGATCATAAATCATGCATAAACGAGTTGAATACATATCAAAGGAGGTGCGGAATAACTCACATTGATCGGTAGAGATGCAACAAATATGGACCAAAATCGCACTGCTCTCCCTTGCTCGGCAGTGAGCTGCGAACATGGTGGACTGCTCGGCGTGGGGGCTGCTTCCTCCTCCAAGAATCTGCCATGGGTGATCCTCCATGGAAGCTCCAAGCTCCAAGCTTCACAAGGTGATTCCTTGCTCACGAAATCACTTCCCTAACACCTTGGTATTCCTCCTATGGTGTGCTAGCACTAGATCTTGCAACAAGATCATTTCTTTCTCCTTTATTGATCGGTCAAACTAGAAAAATTGAGGAGAAGAATCGGTCAAGACCGAGAGAGAAGATGAAGAAGTTTTGGCTCCAAAATGAGCAAAAACGTAAATGGAGAGAGAGAGAAAATGAGTTAGAAAATAAAAATGTAAAAGTTTATATATTTCCAAAATATTTAATAAACCATTTACTTTTTCTATTTCAAAAAGCAAAGCATTAAATGCTTGTCTATCACCTCAAATAAATTCACATCAATCACTCAAATGTCACATCACTCAAAGTGACATGTGATTTGATGCTTGATGTGACTTGCGATTTTGACGCTTGATTTGACTTGCGTGCCGCACTCGAATTCGAAATGCGAATGCGCTCGCAAACAATCCCGGGCTCGGGTTCGCTAATTCCAAATTAACGAATTTTCCGTTGCGTCGTAATTAAATGATTACGCCTAGCGAATTCACTATTCACGTCGCTAACGAATTAATTCTAAATTAATTCGTTCGCCCGAATTAAAATCTAATTTCAATTCCGCGTCGAAATCTAATTTCGTTATAATACATCGAATATATTAATTTATCGATTAATTCCAAATTAATCGTTCTCTCTCTTTAACGATATTTTATCCGAGATAAAATATCTCCGTAATTAATCCCAGATTAATTTTCTCTCTCATCGAATTAATCCCAGATTAATTAAAGTGCGAGTCATACGTCATCGGTGAATCTTCAGGAACCGACCCATGAGATCTCCGGATATATTGGCAGTAAATACGGTCGTCGGACTATCCGAACACGTAAGTACCTCGTACTACGTTTATACCGATTTACAAGACAAGGTTGGCTTCTAGCAAAGCGCCATGCCTACCCAATTCTCCAGAAATATTCTTACAGGAATATATAGATTTGTATCAAGCGTAGTTTACCGTAGTATTGTGTATATCGGACCAGTATCGGATAGTCACTTGCTAGGGATGGGACTGGATAAGTGTCTGCCCCGTCCGAAGCACATGTCGGATGTCTGGTAACTAGTCTCTATAAATGGATATGCATGACCTAGTCATAATATCCGATGGTTGCGCAACACTTAAGAGCACTAATACCGTATCCTGCGTGACATCATCTCCACTATGACTGAAGTGATAATTCTGTCTTGACATCACACCCAATACACTACGACTCTCTGATAAACCCAGAAGTGGTGTACGCATAACCGGTTAAAGCCCTGTACCACCAAGACCAAAGTCTATCGATTATCGTAAATATTAGCGATGTAAGTCTCAGGTTAAGACTTTACACACCTACCTTGATTCGGCCTCCCATAACACATAGTCATAATACCAATGGGATTCCGAAGGGTCTATCCAGAGCGAAGCTGTTTCCCGTACCATCGGTGAAACACGACCTCCTATCGCACTTGCATAAGTATCCAATACTTATATATATGAGAACTATGCTGTTGTGCCCTCACAACGCACACAAGTGCAATACTAGCCTATTCCGCATTATCGATGTCCAGTCTCGATAATACTCCGGCTAGGGATATTTAATGATTAATCCTTCGGGGACTGATACTGTCTCATATCATTCTCAGTCCAGGAACTAATCATAGGGACCTCTCTTCATTTATATATCTATGGTGATCTAATCACAAATGTTGAGAGTGCAATTTCCTTGTCACATAGTTAATTTGCTACAACAACACAATGATTTGTGCAAATAGTGACGCTATGGGTCATTTTGTCCAATAGGGACCACATATATCATAGTGCACCAGACTGTGCAACTCTAATCTTCTATTTGAAGAGAAATTAAACGATACTTTATGTTACTTACCAATAAACAGTGGTTGCAAGGACCTCGTGCAGCGTCATTGGTAAACTCCTTCTTGGACAGGGTAGACAACCCTCTCTCGCTCATGTTACCAAGTCTCTAGCTCCATAAATTTTGGGGAAGCCTTTTTTTCAGCTACATTGAGGCTATCTCCATAAATCTTCATTTGAGTCTTATATAGTGTGCCACAAATATGTCATCGGGAGACAACCATGACACCTTTTGTCATTATCCATGTGTCATTTCTAAGGTGACTTTTATAGCCCTATTTTTCAAGGGTTATCTCCGAGAGTACGTTCAATCGAAGTTCTGGAACATATATGACATCCTTCAAAGTTAATGTACACTCGACAATTATTTGTAATTGAATATCACCAATTCCTACTATCCCAGAGGAACTGCTATTTCTCATCTTCACTGAACCAATGTCTCAAGCTTGTTGTGAAGAAATCACTTGTTGTGATTATCTGATCACTGAATATTATTTTTTGAGGAAAAATAAATATTCTCTATTACTACTTGTAGACGCTGGATTTCTCTTGAGGTCCACAATCAAGAATTTATAGTATGGGGCGTCAACCTCCCTGTAAAACAAAGGTAGAGTGAGCGTGAAGTTCCTACCCACCGGTGTGGTGGGTGCCTTGGGCACTCCAACACTTCAAGTTAATAGAGAATATGAGCAAAAAATGGAGGAAATACAAAGTCTGAGATTACCTTGTCTTCCATAGACTGTCGTGAGGGTGGTGGTCTGATGTGTAAAGGGTGAGTGTTTTAGAGAGTTTAATTATCAAAGAGCTAAGTGTTGGAATTAGAAGGCTTCAGCTTGAATGAACCATAATTCTGAATTTTGATTCCTTTTATAGATTAATAAAGGGGTTATAATAGTTGGAATATGAGCCATATTTATGGGGTGGGCCCACAACATGCTTAGGTAATTGTTTTTTGGTGGTAAACTGGCTAATTATGTGAGGAACAATTATTGAGAATTGACATTTTTCGGTTAATGATTTATTTAAGGATTAGGAACAAGTCATAGGCTTTTGCTGAAATTCGGTCTGGGAGTTAACAATTGGTTTCTATAATGGGCGTTATTTGTCATGGATCTACAGCAAAAAGATGATTATACCCTTGGTGCCAAATTTATCCCGTACAATTTGTCTCATACTCTATAAGTCAAGAAATCCTTATTTTAGAGAGTGTGTTGTTTGTGAACGTACCTGGACGTTGATGTCATATGAATGTGTTAAAGGCCATACCATGTCGGTGGTGTCAGAAAAACATCATAGGTTGACTTTCATCTGACCAATTATGGACTTGATGTCACTTGGCCCTGTTAGAAGGGTGGTATCATACCAATTGGACTAAATGAGTACCTGGAATGGTCCGCATTCAACCAGATATGAATCTCAATGTCATTTAGTCCTCGGACGATCCGCATTCGACCGAACATGATTATTGATAAAGTGTACAATCATGTCAGGTGTAATATCAATAAATATAAATAGTGATCCTTAGCAAACCATGTTTCGAGCCGACTAGACATGAATGATGGGGAATATTCTTATCGAGTAAATCAGATAAAATCCAGGATAATCTCCAGCCATCTGATCCAGAGAATGAATCAAGGGGAGTCTCCAATGTCGTCTGCACCAAATGAGGATCCAGGTCTTGAGCCGACTCGACATGAGTCATGGGGAATATTCATGTTGACTAGACCAGATAAAGGCCAGGATAATCTCCAGCCTATTGATCCGGAGAAGGAATCAGGGGGAGTCTTCAATATCATCTGGACTATATGAGGGTCCATGTCTTGATCTGACTCGACATGAGTCATGGGGAATATTCCCGTCGACTGGACTAGATGAAGGCCAGGATAATCTCCAGCCTACTGATCCTGAGAAGGAATAAGGGGGACTCTTCAATGTCGTCTGGACAAGATAAGGGTCCAGGTCTTGAGCCAACTCGACATGAGTCATGGGAAATATTCCCGTTGACTGGACCAGGTGAATGCCAGGATAATCTCCAGCCTATTAATCCTGAGAAGGAATCAAAGGGAGTCTTCAATGTCATATGGACCAGATGAGGGTCCAGGTCTCGAGGCATGGGGAATGTTTCCGTTGAATAGACCATTTGAAGGCCAGGATAATCTCCATCTTATTGATCCTGGGAAGGAATCAATTAGAGTCTTCAATGTCGTCTAGACCAGATGAGGGTCCAGGTCTTGAGCCGACTCAACATGAGTCATGGGGAATGTTCCTGTCGCCTGGACCAGATGAAGGCCAGGATAATCTTCAGCCTACTGATCGTGAGAAGGAATCAGAGGGAGTCTTCAATATCATTTGGACCAAATGAGGGTCCAGGTCTTGAGCCGACTCGACACGAGTCATGGGGAATATTCCCATCGACTGGACCAGATGAGGCCAAGATAATTTTCAGCCTACTAATCCTGATATGGAATCAGGGTGAGTCTTCAATGTCGTCTGGACCAGATGAGGGTCCTGGTCTTGAGCTATGCCGTATGATATAATCTACAAGTTTTAAAACCACGGACACAGTAAATAATGGATGGAGAACATTGATACATGTCCACTGATAGTCATGTCGAATGGGAGATATTGCCTGCCTGACTATTAAAATTATTATCAGATTGAAGAAAATCAAACATGTCATTTGAATCTTGGGTAGTTGATGGATGTTTTACATAACCATGTCGTGTCACACAAGTTACACCTCATTGTTGAATGGCGAATGTGCCTTTCGATGGAGATCTTTCAAATTATCTTCTAGAAAAAAACAACGATAATTTCGAATGTTGTAGGATGGATATCATAGTCTTGGATCTTTGTTCGAAGTTTTTCAAATTTCCAAAGGTCTTCTAGTCGACAATAAGGTTTATTCATCTTCTTACGTTGGGCCTTGAGGTCATTTCATGAATAGGACTCCAAAGGTTTTATTATTGTAGCCCTAACGAGAGATTCGATGCATCTGAGGTAGGAAAAGAACCGCCAAAGGTAAAAACGAGTATAAGTGAGTTTGGAGGGCTCATTTGGTTCATTCGCCTAAAATTTTCTCATTTTGCATGTTGGGAAGAGCTCTCACATCTTCAAAGTATCCTTCGCATCTTTCTTGTGTTCTTCAATTCGTAGATTCAAGTTGTTCTTAGCCTAATTAGGAATTTGATTCTTAGGGCGTTTTTCACCCTCAAACCTAACATTTTGCTAGTCCTCGAGCAAAACAATAAAATAAAATGCAATAAATAATTAAAATTAAACTAAGCCACTTTCGTAGGGATCACGGTTGCATTTAGCGTATGCAACAAGCCTTTAAACCCCTAGGTGTCCCTAGTGGATGAGTTGTAGTCTCGTAAGGGCTTACAGTGACGATACCCACAAACGTCAATCTAATGCACACAAAAGTAAAAAGACAAAAGAAAAGATAATAAACAAGTTAGTGACTAAACAAGTGAAACTTCTTATCCAAGTTAATAGTTGTTTTCTTTCTTTCTAAATACTAAATAAGTAAATTCTCTGATTATTTCTACCATTCTCCATATACACAACCAAAAAAGTATTAATCAACTCTTTGTGCTCATAATATTCATAAGTGTAGTTGAAAAGAGAGTAATATTTTTGTCCTAAAGTTATATGAGAATTCACACCTTTTTTTAGCACCAGAATTTTTTTCTGATTTTTTCTTATTTACAATATCTTCAATCCATGTAGCGAGCTTTAGGTCAGTGACACACAAGCCAGTTGGCTTTAGGATACTAGGTGTTAAGACATCCTTACAGACTTAATTACTCGAATTTCAAATATCTTTCTTTCTATTTTTTTTTAATTCTTCAATCCATGTAGCGAGCTTTGGGTCAGTGACTCCCAAGCCAGTTGGCTTTAGGGCACTAGGTGTTAAGACACCCTTATAGACTAAATTACTCGGATCTCAGATTTTTTTTTAATATACATATATTTTTTAATTCCATCGCTTTTTTAGATGCTTCCTCCAATTAAACTAGAGCACTTAATATTACAAACTTTTCAATTATAGCTCATGGCCGTATGTTACCATGCATATTGATCATACCTGTCAACTGAGAATATGAAGATCCATTTTAGTCAGTATTATGGAGAATTCACAAATTAAATAATTCAAAAGGAAATAAACAAAAATTAACTTATTACGAAATAGGTTGAGATATGTCTCAGGAGTGGAAATTCTTTACTCTGCTATCTCACACCAATTTCACATGATTAGTCAAATTAAAAACACAAAAACACAAAATATTTTTTTTATTTTTTTTTATTTTTTTATTTTTTTGAATTTTTGTTTTGAAAATTTTTGACTAAAAATCAAATAAAAATAACATAACGAAAAAAAAAACAAGATACTAGTCAACTATTCCCCTCCCCCAAACATAATTGAGACATTATCCCCAATGTCTAAAGTAGAAGAAGAGTTAGAAAACAGTACATGGTTAGCTTAAATTCTACATCTTAAAAAGAAAATTAAAGGTTAAGATCCAGATTTATCCGACGCTTTTTGCCACGATCATTATCAGACCAGTTAATCTTGGAAAGGATAGGGTCAATTTGTGGTTCAAAGGCTAAAAGTTGGTCAATTAAATCATGGAAAGTTCTGGCAGTGAAGATGATATCTTTTACAGGTTTTGATAGGAATCCATTTCTCCGGGCATCATCAAGAAAACACAAAGAAAGTCATAAAATCCATCAACATTAAATAGTCCAATTGGTTTATGGTGTATGTTCAAGTTCGCCCAAGATAGCACTGTAAATATTTCCTCCATCATGCCCAAGCCACATGGAAAAACAATAAAAGCATCAGCACGATTAATCATTTCAACCAGTTGTTCAGACATACCTGGCACGATAAGTTCCTCTCCATTTGATGGTCCTATAAGATTCGTCTCTGCCAAAGGTTTTGGGATGATTCCCAGAACTTGACTACTTGCTTCATGTACATCCCTTGAAACGTACCCCATTAGTCCAAGATTGCCACCGCCATATACTAGGTGCATATTCCTTTCAGCTATGACTCTACCTAATTCCTGTTATGCCTCAATGTACTCTGGTTTATATCCAACACTAGTACCGAAAAACACATAGATGTTTACAACTTGTCTTCTTAAAGTTGCTTCCATTTTTTTATTTATGTATTTCTTTCTCAAATCTGGATGTCTTCACGAGTGCAATGACGAGTTGAATTTATAGAACCTGAAAAATGGTGAGTAATAATAGCACTAGTACCTACCAAATGACAATTATTAACTAAACAGTAAAATATATCGTGAAAGTCAAAAAGTCTGGATCGTGTCGGAGAAAATAAAAGATTATAACAAAATAAATCAAAATTATTAGATAATATAAAGATAAAGTAATATTATAAGAAGTAACGACTTGAATGACGTCTATACGTCAGGGATAAGCTTCCTATCCAATTTTCTTATAAATTGGCAAACAAGGTCTTTTAAAGTCAGATTCCCGAGACTTAATGTTGTCTTTCTTTTGAAACTGTGTATGTAACATGTGAATTACGTGACACACATCTCCACTGGGATATGTCTCAAGAGTCAATGATATGTCATCCAAAGACTCCTTACTCAAGCCATCCCCAATGAATTTAATTTTATCTTCACGGTTATCAGACACCATTCCTAAAGAACGACAATGAGTTTTACATGTCATGCGTGCACATTTATAGCAAACACCCATTCTTTTAGCTCTTCTTTTCTAAGGATAGGTGCTTCTTCCTAAACCATGCAGATATGAAATAAAAGAGTCATAGGACTCACCTGCCAATCGGACCCATGCTTCAATTAACCAATGAATGTCATTAGGAATACCTTTGATCATCAGAAGTCTCATTCATTCCATTCGAGCTTTGTAGACTTTCATCAGAGAGTTTTGAGGGAGAGAAGGAAATTACTTGTGAAGATTTGCGAGAACGTCTTCCATCCTGTCTGTGACTTAACCTACAAAATTAAACACACAAAACAAAACACACCAAATCTGAATATATACACAAATTGCATGGGTTGCCTCCCTATTAGCGCTAAGTTTAACGTCGTCAGCTAGACATGACTGCCCGAATGTTAGGATGGATCTGAAAGTGTGACACTTTCTTTTTGTCACTCAAATTATTTTCCCCAATAGTACTTGACACGATGGCTGTTTACCTGAATGTGTTGTTGGATTTGGAATTGTATATCTCAACTACTCCGTAGTGTAACACCTGAGTTATCACAAATAGACCTGACCACTTTAATTTCAGCTTTCCAGGGAAAAGTTTAAACTGTGAATTGTATAACAACACATGCTGCCCTGGTTCTAGTTGTCTGCATACTATTTTTTTATCATGCCATTTCTTGGTATTTTCTTTGTACAGTCTGGCATTCTCATAACCTTGTAGGCGAAATTCCTCCAATTCGTTGAGTTGGTGGAGCCTTTTCTCTCATGTTGCTTGTAGATCAAGATTTAACTTCTTCAGTAACTAATACGCTTTGTGTTCAAGCTCCACTGGTAGATGACACACTTTCTCAAACACCATTCGATATGGGGACATACCGATGGGTGTTTTGTAAGCTATCCGGTACGCCCATAGTGCGTCATCCAGTTTTGCAGACCAGTCTTTCCTTCTTGATCCAACGGTTCTCTCCAAGATTCTTTTAATCTCCCTATTTGAAACTTCAACCTGTCCATTTGACTACGGATGGTAGGCAGTGGTAACTTTATGAGTAACTCCGTATTTGGATAGGAGTGCTTCGAAGTATCTGTTGCAGAAATGTGTGCCATCATCACTGATAATTGCCCGAGGTGTTCCAAAGCAAGTGAAAATTTTTAAGGAATTTTATCACCACTTTTGAATCATTTGATGGCAGTGCTATTGCTTCAACCTATTTTGAGACGTAGTCCACTACAACTAGTATGCACAGGTTTTCGAATGATGGAACAAAGGGCCCATAAAATCAATCCATCATACATCAAATATCTCAACGTCTAGAATGCTTTGAAGAGGTCCCTCATTTCTCCTTGAAATATTTCTCGTTCTCTGGCACCTGTCACATTGAAGAGCAAATAAGTAAGCATTTTTAAACAGAGTGGACCAGAACAATCCTTATTGTAGGACTTTGGCTGCAGTTTTATTTCCGCTGAAGTGTCCGCCGTATGGTGATAAATGAAAATGCGGCAAGACACTATTGACCTCCTCATGTGGAACACAACGTCTCAATAATTGATCAACACTGCATTTGAACAAGTATGGCTCATCCCAGATATAGTGCTTGACTTCCTTGAAGAATTTCTTTCGTTGCTGATGTGTCCATTCCAACGGCCATTTTCCCGATACTATGTAGTTTACATAGTCAGCATACCAAGGGACATCCTGTTGTTTCATGGCAAACAATTGTTCATCTGGAAAAGTTTCTTTGATTGTCAGTTCATTGCCAGCTGTTTCTCTATTCTCGAGCCTCGATAAGTGATCTACCACTAGGTTTTTGTTCATTTCTTGTCTCGGATCTTCACGTCAAATTCTTGCAGCAGAAGCACCCAACAGATCAATCTAGGTTTGGCATCTTTCTTTGCGATCAGGTATTTGATTGCTGAATGATCTGTGTAGACCACCACCTTGGAACCCAACAGATATGAGCGGAATTTATCAAAAGTAAACACAACTGCAAGTAGCTCCTTTTTAGTTATTGTGTAGTTAATTTTGCTTCATTCAAAGTTTTTCTGGAGTAGTAAATGGTATGGAAAAGTTTTGCTTTACGGTGTCCCAAAATTGCACCTACAGCAAAATCACTGGCATCGCACATCACCTCAAATGGAAGAGTCCAGTCTGATTCTACTATGATGGGGGCAAAGACCAGCTTTTATTTCAAGATCTCAAAAGCTTCATGACATTCTTTGGTGAAGTTCAAATGCACATCGTTCTCCAGCAGATTACATAGAGGTTTAGCAATCTTGGAGAAGTCTTTGATAAATCTCCTGTAAAATCCTGCATGTCTGAGAAAACTCTGAATCCCTTTGACAGATGATGGTGGAAGTAGTTTTTCAATTGTCTCGATCTTTGCTTTGTCAATCTCGATTTCCTTTTGTGAGATCCGATGTCCCAGGACAATGCCTTCCTACACCATAAGTGGCATTACTCCCAGTTTAGTACTAGGTTGGTATCTTCGCATCTTTGTAACACTTTTTCCAAATTTTGCAAGCAGTGGTCAAACGAGTCTCCAAACACAGAGAAATCATCCATGAAAACCTTCATACTTTCTTCCATCATGTCTGAGATGATGGCCATCATGCAATGTTGAAATATAGTATGAGCATTACATAATCCAAATGGCATCCTGCGGAAAGCAAAAGTACCATACGGGCATGTAAAAGTGGTTTTATCTTGATCTTCTGGCGATGGCAATCTGATTGTACCCCGAGTATCCATCCAGAAAGTAATAGAACTCATGTCCCACCAATCTGTCTAGCATCTGATCAATGATGGTAATGGGAAATGATCTTTCTTTGTTGTTTTGTTCAGCTTTCTGTAGTCCATGCATACTCTCCATCCGGTCACCGTTCTTGTTGGAATCAGCTCATTCTTTTCATTTGTGACTACAGTAATTCCTCTTTTCTTTGGCACACATTGCATAGGACTCCAATGTGCTATCAGAGATAGGGTAGATGATGCTGGAATCCAACCATTTGATAATTTCTTTTTTCACGACCTCCTTCATGATTGGATTTAATCTTCGTTGATGCTCTATTGTGGCTTTGTACTCTTCGTTCATCAGAATTTTATGCATATAAAATGATGGACTAATGCCTCGAATGTCTGCTATAGTCCAGCCAATGGCTTTCTTGTGTTCTCGTAACACTCTCAACAACTTATCTTCATGCTTTAATGTTAGAGACGAAGAAATAATCATAGGTAAATCAGAAGAGTTTCCTAAGAATGCATACCTGAGATGGCTCGGAAGTAGCTTTAGTTCCAACTGTGGTGGTTCTTCAATCGAAGGCTTGATTCGATCATTTTTCGGTAGTTCCTAACTTTCCATTTTTGATGCCGATTTGAAGCGAAAGGGTCTGTCAATATAGTTGATACGTTTTAGAATTTCATCATCTAGCTCACTGTTAGTCATGTTAGTGATGCAAGCTTCAAGTTTATCCATGGGAAGTTACATTGCATCAGTATCCTGGATGATACTATCTACAACATCAATTCTGAAACATTTTTCATCATTCGGGAATTTCATGGCTTTGAAAACATTGAATCTAACTTATTGGTCCTATACTTTCATGGTTAGTTCTCCTTTTTGCACATCAATAACAGTTCGACCTGTAGCCAAGAATGGTCTTCCAAGGATGATAGGTACATCTTTGTCTTCTTCCATGTCAAGGATAATGAAATCTGCAAGGAAAATGAATTTGTCGACTTTAACCAATACATCTTCCATTACACCTCTTGGAAATGTGAGCGATCTGTCAGCAAGCTGTAGAGTAACTGAGGTGGGCATTGCTTCTCCAATCTGCAGTTTCCTGTAAATAGACAAAGGTATCAAGTTAATGCTTGCACCTAAATCATACAAAGCCTTACCTTAAGTAATATTCTTCTATGGTGCAAGGCATGGTGAAACTGCCAGGATCTTTCAACTTTGGGGGAAGCTTCCTCTGAATGATGGTGTTGCATTCTTCTCTCAATGCTACTGTCTCGTAATCTCCCAATCTATGCTTTCGTGATATAATATCTTTCATGAATTTGACATAGCTGGGCATTTGTTCCAATGCTTCCGCAAATGGAATGTTGATATGCAGCATTTTGAAGATCTCCAGGAATCGAGAAAACTGCTTGTCTAGTTTACTTTTCTGGAGATGCTATGGAAAATATGGAGGTGGAATGAATCTTTCTCGATCATTTTCTTTTGTCTCTTTTTCCTCCATATGTGGTTCTGCTTCGCTGCTTTCTTTTAGAACTTCCTCAGTGGATGCCTTGATTCTAACGTCTTTGTTGATTTTAGTACCGCTTTTCAAAATAATGGCTTGACATTGCTCATTCCCTCGGTTCCTAGGATTTGGTTATGTGTTACTAGGAAAGGTACCTTGCGGTCTGTAACTCTGAGCATTAGCCAATTGTCCTATTTGATTTTCCAGTGCCTTTATAGATGATGATTGGCTTTGATTGAATGCTGTTTAGGCTTGAAACATAACATCGTACTTGGCTTCTTGCTTTTTCAACATCTCTGCAAGCATTTCTTTTATTTTGGTTCTTTTTCATACTCATGGCCTTTGTTCTGCTGTTGGAATCTGGGTGGTGGATAGTTCTTTTGCCCTAAATTGTTACTCCATGTGAAATTGGGATGATTCCTCCACTCTGGGATGTAGGTGTTGGAATATGGATTGTTTCACTGTCTGTTGAAATTGTTGACATAATTCACCGTCTCATCATGTCGATTTGCCTCTAGTGCTCCTCCATACGGTGAACTTATGGCACCGGTGATGTTTACAACTTGTGTGCTAAGTGTTTTCATGAATTTACACATCTGCTCGAACTTGGCATTCATTGTTGTATTGGCTCCGACTTCGTGGATTCCTGCTATTCGTTGAATCATGCTTCTTTCTCTTGGCCACAAAGAATTATTGTTGGCCATTTCTTGAATTAAGTCCCAGGCTTGATCTTCTCCTTTTGCCATTAAAGCTCCTCCAGCAGCAGTATCAATTGTAGTTCTCATCAGTCCAGAAAGTCCATTATAGAAGGTTTGGACTTGTAGCCACTTTACAATCTCATGGTGAGGACATTTCCGGAGCAATTCCTTGTATCTTTCCCAAGCTTCACAGAGAGATTTTGAGTCATGTTGTACAAAGGATGTAATGTCATTCCTCAGCTTTGCAGTTCTGGCTAGTGGAAAGTATTTTGCAAGGAATTTGGTGGCTAGAGTGTTCCAGGTTGTGATGGAACTTGCTGGTAGTGAATGTAGCCAAGCCTTAACTCTGTCTTTCAATGAATATGGGAAAACATGCAGTCTCATTGCTTCTTCTACCGCTCGGTTGTAATTGAATATACCGTAAACTTCCAGGAAGATGCTGATGTGGGCATTAGGATCTTCAGTTGCATTCCCCCCAAACTGAACTGACTATTGTATCATCTGAATGCATGTTTTAATGTCACACGTAATTGCTGGTAAGGGAGGAAGTACAATACATGAAATGAAGCCGTCAACCACCGGGATAGTTCTGTCTCGAATAGGAATTGGTGGTGCAACTTCCAACTGTTCAGGTTCTATATTGATCAGTGCTTCTTGACCTTCAAGCTTTTCCCTTCTCAATTGTCTGATTGTTCTTTCAATTTCTGGGTCAAGCGGTCGGATTTCAAAGCTTCTGGTTCTTCTCATGTAGTGACTAAGAACCTGAAACACAAGAAAATAAAAATAATAAGTAAAAATAAAGTACCCTGATGGATTGGATTCTATGAGCGTCCTTTTGCCGATGGGTTG
This sequence comes from Zanthoxylum bungeanum, assembly GCA_019454045.1. Lineage (NCBI taxonomy): Eukaryota > Viridiplantae > Streptophyta > Magnoliopsida > Sapindales > Rutaceae > Zanthoxylum > Zanthoxylum bungeanum. Next base: position 15,356 of record SKCR01049356.1, read on the forward strand.
AGGTTTCCTATTCCGAGGTTAGTGTGGGAAGTGTTGGATCACTACGAAATAGCTCATTCGTAGTTGATGCCTAAAACTTGGAGGATACCGATGTCGATTGAATGTATATAGTATGAGTTGGGGTAAGGTTTGGAGTGAAAGATATGTTATATACCTATTACTTGAAGGAGGATGTGAAGGATAAAGGGAGGTATAATTTAATTCTCCGAAAAAAATGGAGCATTTGCTGTTAGATTTACCCACAAACGATATGGGAGAGTGGCAGATGTGTTATTTCTTCGTGAGGGGTGAGGGTGTCTTTGGGTCCCTTGGGGCAGGTCATATCCCAGAATATTGGAATACATCTCGTGAGTATCTTTAAACTTTCTTTCCATACATTTGGCTTAGTTGTTTATCTAAAGTTCATCTTCTCGTGTCATGCAGGTTCACAACGAAATTGTTCATTCGACGTAACACTGTGTGTCGTTGTAAATACAAGATATTTTTTGAGCCAACCAGCTTCTGGGAGAAATTGGAGGGTCCTGCTAGAAGAGAAGAGATTAAGACTAACCTCGTTATGGAAGGAATTATTTAATTCTGAAGGTATCCCCTAGCCCTTAGTAAATTAATCTTGAACGTGATATTGGGTACTTGGTTGTGTCAACTAACTTTCAAGAGATTGTTGTTTTTAAAGCCTCTAACTCCTGAAGAAATTTTGTTCGCAGAAGAAGCTATGTCGGGTCAGTTTAAATTGCCATCTTTTGATGAAATTAAGGCTATAATTATTTAATTATTAATTACGTCGCAATGGAAAATTCGTTAATTTGGAATTAGCGAACCCGAGCCCGGGAGTGTTTGCGAGCCCGCTCACATTTTTAATCGAGTGGGGCCCACTTGTCACATTAGTTGTCACATCACATGTCACTTTAGTTGCTTTTGGTGATGGGTTTTGGTGACAATGATGATGGCTTGATTTACACTCAATGTTTGTGTAAGAAATTAAATGAACAAATACCAAATATTTGGTATATCATTTAATAGGTTTTGGAAATAAATTTTAACACAACACTTGACTCACTCTCTTTCTTCTCCTTCTCTCTCATTCACGCCCAAGGGGCTGCATTTTTCCTCTTCCCTCACAGCCCACTGCCGTGAGCCAAAGAGAAGCCATTGATGATTTTTTTGGCAAAAATCAAGAGTGCTAGCACACAATGGAGACATACAAAGGTGATAGGGAAACCCACTTGTGAGCTAGGAATCACCAAATGAAGCTTGGAGCTTGGAGCACACTTGGGATTTGATGATTGCCGAATTTTGGAGACAAAAAACAGTGATTGTCGTGAGCCTTAGAGCTTCTCAAATGGCTTAAAAAGTTTTTGTTCTTCGATGCATCGCCTCAACCGATCGATGTAAGTATTCCGCAACTTCCTTGATGTATTCGCACTTATGTTTCTTGCTTGATAATCAATCCTCGGGACCGTAGAATTTCCCAACAATGGTATCAGAGCGATATAAAAGCATGAAACTTGATTTAGGGTTAAAATTGGGTAAATTGATTTTGAGCATGATTTGGTTAAATTGCTTGATTGAGTATGCTTAAATGATGTTTAATTAAAGTTGGATTGGATCAATTTCTTGAAAAGTTGTTTGGAACAATTTTCCCCAAAATCTTTGGCTTGGCCGAGAATGATATAAGCCCTAATGTCTTGGTATTTTTTGATTTTTGATTCATTGAATGACTTGAAATCAATTGGGAATTGTTGATTTGAAAATTAATTAGATTGAATTTGAAATTGAACAAAAATTCCCCTTAATGCCGAGACATGTAAGCATGTAAATGGGTTTGATTTTTGATCAATTGTGTTGGACACTAATTGTTAATAATGAGCATAATTAATTGTACAAATTTGTGTTTTGGAAATGTTAACTTGGGTAATTGATTATGCTATACACTTTGGTTAATTAAATATGAAATTTGGAATTTTTGTGATTTAATTATTGGGCTTAAATTGGATTTGGGCTTGAAAAGTTGTTATTGTGCTTTAATGGGCTTGGTTGTACCAAGATTGGTTTAGGCAAATTGGTTGGATCCAATTGGGCCAAACCCATATCCATAAAGTCCAATTATGACTTAATGGACCTTAATTTATTAATTGGGCCTAATGGGCCTAAATTGGTTTCTAGGCATATAAGGGTGATTCCTTTAAACGAGCTTTAGTCTTTGGGTTTGACCCAAGTTGACCAAAAGTCCATGCCTTAAGAAATTAATTAAAAGCCCATTGGACTTTAAATTAAATTAACATTGGATGTTAATCGGGCTTTGAGACCCGTAACGATTAAATTTGGAATTTAAGTCGTAAAGGTTCGTTAATAAAGTGTAAATATTTAATTTGAAATTAAATAGGTGAATTAGTATTAAATACATATTAATTGGATTTAATGTTGTAGTTTAATTTAATTCAAGAATTCGTACTTTGAGTACTTATTCGTAAAACGAGTTGGACTCGCTCAAAATCAAATCGTTGTTTGAACATTGGATGGTCATTAATTATCAGATTAATTAATTGGATGGATATTAGAAGGGTGGGGCAATTTAGGAAATTGTTGTAATAAATTTAGAATTTATTAATTGGACCTGCGTGTCCAGCCTATTACCTCATTTCTCATTGTATTTCTCTTCTCACCTATTCCCCTCAATGTAAATGAGGTTTCTTTAGAAGTGTTATGTAATGGGGTAGAAGTAATACTTGTGCTAGCGGGAGAGAGGAAAGTGAGAGATTTGTTCTAGGAACAATGTGTTAAGTATCCATCTGCATATCATTATTATTTTATTTATATGCACCTTATTATGTATTTAGAATGCATGTTTAAGGGCGTATGATGATGAGACCTTAACAAAGATAATAAATTGGTTGCCAATTTGCACGCGAAAAACCCTCACAAAATATTAAGCGTTTTTCCTTCCATTGAGTGATTCTTACTCAAGATCCAAGACTAGCATTGGTTTGTTGGCCAAAGTCAAGGCCTTTGTCCGTCGAGGATGTGTTTGAATCACGAGAGCTTTGTTCCATATCGGTGTCTTGTCCAAGTTGTGGTTTGTTGGCCAAAGTCAAGACCACTTCTTGTCCATCGACATTGATTACGAAGCTTTCCATGGTCAATGGGTTCCGCTTAACTGGGATCACTAAGTTTGTTGTGCCAAAGCCAAGGCTTAGTTGATTCAGAGGAAAAAGGTTAGGCAATATATATGATATATTGGCATATATAGGATATATGTTTCGGACTTGGATGTCCACCTACTGGATCTAGGAATTGGATGGGATCCAATTGATCTTAGAGATCTACCTAGTTAATTATCATACAATTTGTTGGCCAAAGTCAAGATTGTGTGTTATTTAACGGGATCCTAGCCCACTAGGAAATAAGGTTTCCCGAGTACTCGACAGAGGGTTAGAGGCTCGCCGAAAAATAGTGGGAGGCAAATATTAAATTTGCAATATTCGTTTAGTATCTTGCCATACGCGCTCATTTCAAATATTCGTCAAATAAATTATTTATTAGTTGGACTAATATTTAATAGTTGTTTTAATAAAACAGTTGGACTGTATTCCAACTATTTCATTTATAGTTGATTATATAATTGGATTATAGTAATCAATATATTTGAATTAACAACCTAAATTATAGTTGATTATATAGTTGGACTATAGTAATCATTATATAAATAGTACCTAAAATCGTTGATTAAATAGTTGGAGTATTAGAATCAAGATAATTGAAATATTGGTGTTTAAAACATAATCCTGGGTGAAAAATGTTTTAAACGACTTTAATTTTCAAATTGGAAATAAAATTTCAGGATGGTCCTGGAAACTAATAAGTTACTTTATTTGATAAAATAACATATTAGGCCTAAGCCCGGAGTTAAACAAATAGTAGAGCATGATATTTGGAATATTCATGTGATGATAACTTTAGTACTTAATCCATTAAACTTGCCAAATAGACTCCTTAATTTATTTTTCAGAACTAAGGAATAGATCCTTATAGTATGATGTTGAAATTGAAGGATCTTCATAGATCTATTCTTAGATCTTAGAAGTACTAAATTGCAATAGTAAACTCTTGGAGAGTTAATGGCTATTCTCAAGGAGACAAAGCCAAAAGTTTGCGATAAGGCAAGAAGCGCAAGGGGCATCTTACTTCGACATTCTAGAAGGCCAAGGCTTGGCCCAAAGGCTTCTGGGGTACTGAAAAGGGCAAAAGTAAAATCATTATAATCTTCTGGGAAGATAAAGGACATATCCCAAAATGTCTTCCTAAATTGTGGCAAACGGGATCGCGGAAGCGTGACTGCCGTTTGGACAAAGCAGACATGAAGGAATTAAAGACGGTGCAAGGCTCCAACTTCAAATATGTTTGTCATAAATATGTTCACTACTAGTACTAAAATTGGATTTTAGATACTTAGTGTGGTACATAAATATGCATTGATGTGCAGAATCTGCTATGAGCAGGATACTGACCTCATTTGAGATTTATCTGCGAATCAGAAACGGGACGGAAGTCGCTGTTTTAAACGTAGATACCTAAGCTTAGGAACTACCCTTAGGGTGTGTACTTAAATTAGGAAAATGTTATAATGTAACTAGTTTGACTAGAAACATTATCTCTATATCAGGGTTTAACCTGTTGCGGGTATACCTTTATATTCTAGAACACTAAAGTGTTTCATTATATAAAGATGATATTGAGATAAACACATTAGATGTGAATAACAGTATTTATATTTTGAATATAAATAAATCTCAAACGTATAACATGACAAACAAATAGCTCTAACTGATTTGATCAGAAGAAACTTAAAAGTGGCATTGTTGTCTGGGACACATTAAACAAGACTCTATATCCACACTTTTGAAGAATGGATACTAGGACAAATTTGATTCCTTTCAAATAATGTCTACGAATCTAGTTTATTGGGCAAAGTGCCTAAAATGCTATTTACTTAGTAAAAGTGTTAGTGCCACCGATCTGTTGGTCTTTGTTCATAGTGACGTAGGTAGGCCCATATCTAGCTAGGCTAGAGGTGGATATGAATATTGCGTGACCTACACGGATGTGGCATCGCGTTATGGTTATGTGTTTCTTGTGAAACACGGATCAGGAACTTTTGATTAATTCAAAGAGTTTCGACACGAAATAGACAAACAGATCGGCTAAAGTATAAAACAATCACGGTTAGACCATGATGAAATACTTAAGCATTAAGTTTTTCAATACTTGAAAGAGTATATTATTCTTTCAATGAGGACTCCTCCCGGAACACGTCAATTGACGGTGTGTCCGAACAGAGAAACCGAATTTTGTTGGACATGATAAGGTTAATCATGAGTCACTCTGAGCTACCATTTCCTTCAACGGATAAGCTTTAAACAGTGCAAAACTTATTTAGAATAAGGTTCCATAAAAATCTGTTTGACATAATTCATATTAGATATGAACAGGAAAGAAACCGGGTTTTCTCATTCCTGAAGATTTGGGAATGCTAGGCATATGTTTGGATGATACCAAACTAAAACCCAAATTGGATAAGTGCCAAGTTGTAGGTTATCCTAGGGAAACCAAAGTATAGTACTTATACAACCCACTAAAGAACAATTTAATTGTTGCTCACCATGCGGTTTTCCTAAGAGGATTACCGAAATGCAGTGGTAAGTGGGAGGATAGTAAAACTCGATGAAAATCGGAGTAATACTATTCAAGGCATTGATTCCGAAATGGAACACAAATAGTTCATCAAAGATGAAACTATACTAATAATCTTCGAATACACAAGAACCGCGTAAGTCGGAGAGAGTCAGAAAATAACCTGGGGTATGGGTTTCTGATCTTACCTCATAAAGATGTTATTCTTATTGAGGAATATGAACTGACTACGTATGAGGAACTGATACAAGGTATCGACTCCCTATCATGGCAAAGTGTCATGTAATCCGAAATGGATTCCATGTATATCAACTATGATTGGATACTAGTTGATGTACCGCAAGGCATTGTGCATATCGGTACTATATAAGTCTTCAAGGAAGACATACATGGAAGGCAACATACCAACGTACTAAGCTAGGCTTGTAGTGAAAGGGTATCGTTATCAACATTGTGTCGATTACGACGAAACCTTTTACTTGTTGCCATGGTAAATCCATTTGGATAATGCTTGCAAATGCTGCATGTTTCATTTATGAAATGTGGCAGCTAAATGCCAAAATCGCTTTCCTTAACGGAAACCTTTCGGAGGATGTTGTTAACATCGGGACGGTTTTATCATACCAAAACTAGCAAACAAGGTTTGCAGGTTATTCGATCCATAGATGGATTGAAGCAAACATTGAGTTCTTGGAATTATCGCTTTGATGTAATCATAATGGTATATGATTTAATTCAAAACGAAATGATTCTTGTGTATATATATATAAGAGGGTTAGTGGGAGCGCACTGACAGTGAATGTCCTAATTAATGATAACATATCATTTCTTGGAATTATATTCCCAAAATACAATCGGTGAAAGCTTGGCTTTCGAGAAAATTCTCCGTAGAATTCTTGGGAGAAACAACCTTTATTCTAGGAATAATGATCTACTGGGATAGATCTAAAAGTTGTTGAAACTCTCCGAGAACTCGTACATTGAAAAATGTACGCGATCTGGTGTCTCATACGCTTTGAGCATATGGAGTCACAATCAGGCTAATCCAAGTGATAGTCATTGGATTGATGTTAAGAACATCCTTCAGTATATATAGGGACTAAGGATGATGTCTCAAACTATGGAGAAGGAGAACTTGAAGTAACTGGGTTCACTGCTGCAAGTTTCCTGACCGATATGAACGACTATAAGTCGTAACAACGGTACTACAAAGTTTGAATAACGGAACAGTGAGCTGGAAATCTTCCAAGCAAGATATTATTTCTGGATAAACAACTGTAGCGGGTTATTGCTGCAGCTGTGTGGCAGCAATAGAAGCCTTCTGGATTGATAATAATTTAATTAGATTGATATAGTTCTGTTAGCAGCTGAGCTAGGCTACAGCGCAGGCTAAAGAATTAATGGTCTCATCAACGATCCAGATATATACTTCGACTATTCATCTGATTCGTTCGGATCATACATCGTGGCGATGTGATGATCGAATAAATCGCATCAGATGATAATCATGCAAATCCGCTGACGAAAGTCTTTTCTCGGTAATTTGAGTGAACCGTACATAGTTCGGGTGTAGGACACTCGAGTGACTGGCTATAGGCTAAGTGGGAGATTGTTGGACAGTTATGACCCATAGCGTCACTATTTGTACAGATCATGGTGTTGTTGTACAAATTAACTATGTGACAAAGGAAATTGCCCTTTTATCATTTGTGATTAGATCACCAAGATATATAAATGATAGAAGGTCCATATGATTAGTTCCTGGATTGAGATGATATGAGACAGTATCAATCCGCGAAGGTATAATCATTAAATATCCCTAGTCAGAGTATTATCGAGATTGGACATCGATAATACATAAAAGACTAGTATTACACTTGTGCGCGTTGTGAGGGCATAACGGCATAGTTCTCATATATTTGGGTATAAGATACTCATGCAAGTGTAATAGGAGGTTGTGTTTACCGATATTACGGGAAACAGCTTCGCTCTAGATAGACCCCTCGGAATTCCATTGGTAGTATGACTATGTGTCTATAGAAGTCCGAAATCAGGGTAGGTGTATTTGGTCTTAACCTGAGACTTGCACCGCTAATACTTGCGACAATCAATATGCCTTTGTTTTAGGTCGTCCAGGGCTTTAACAGGTTCTGTGTACGCCTCTGCTGGGTATATTGAGAATCGTAGTGTGTTGGTATGATGTCAAGACGGAAGTATCACTCCAGTCATAGTGGAGATGATGTTCACGTAGGATACGGAACTTGTTCTCTTATATGCTGCAGCTATCGGGATATTATGACTATGTCATGTATATCCGATTATAGAGAGTAGTTACCAGAGATCCGATATGTGCTTCGTACGTGGCAGACACAATTTCAGCCCCAGGCCTAGCATGTGACATCCGATACTGGATCGAGATACGCAATACTACGTATACTACGCTGATATAGATCACATATTCCTGTAAGGATATTTCTGGAGAATTGGGTAGGCATGGCGCTTTGCTAGAAGCCAACCTTGTCTTGTAAATCGGTACAAATGTAGTACTAGGTACTTACGTGTTCGGATAGTCTGACGACCGAATTTACTGCCAACATATCCGGGGATCTCATGGGTCGCTTCCCGAAGATTCACCGGTGACGTATGACTCGCACTTAATTAATCTGGGATTAATTAGATGAGAGAGAAAACTAATCTGGGATTAATTACGGAGATATTTTATCTGGGATAAAATATTAATTAAAGAGAGAGAACGATTAATTTGGAATTAATCGATAAATTAATATATTCGATATATTAAACGAAATTGGATTTCGACGCGGAATTGAAATTTGATTTTAATTCGGGCGAACGAGTTAATTTAGAATTAATTCGTTAGAGACGTGAATAGTGATTTTGCTAGTCATAATTATTTAATTACGTCGCAACGGAAAATTCGTTAATTTGGAATTAGTGAACTCGAGCCCGGGAGTGTTTGCGAGCCCGCTCGCATTTTGAATCGAGTGTGGCCCACTTGTCACATCAGTTGTCACATCACATGTCACTGTAGTTGCTTTTGGTGATGGGTTTTGGTGACAATGATGATGGCTTGATTTACACTCAATGTTTGTGTAAGAAATTAAATGAACAAATACCAAATATTTGGTATATCACTTAATAGGTTTTGGAAATCAATTTTAACACAACACTTGACTCACTCTCTTTCTTCTTCTTTTCTCCATTCACGCCCAAGGGGCTGCATTTTTCCTCTTCCTTCACAGCCCACTGCTGTGAGCCAAGGAGAAGCCATTGATGATTTTTGTGCCAAAAATCAAGATTTCTAGCACACAATGGAGACATACAAAGGTGATAGGGAAACTCACTTGTGAGCTAGGAATCACCAAATGAAGCTTGGAGCTTGGAGCACACTTGGGATTTGATGATTGCCGAATTTTTGGAGACAAAAAATAGTTACTGCTCTGAGCCTTAGAGCTTCTCAAATGGCTTGAAAAGTTTTTGTTCTTCGACGCATCGCCTCAACCGATCGATGTAAGTATTCAGCAACTTCCTTGATGTATTCGCACTAATGTTTCTTGCTTGATAATCGATCCTCGGGACCGTAGAATTTCCCAACAATGGGCACTCCGATGCTCAAGTCAATAGAGAATATGAGCTAAAAGTGGAGGAAATACAAGGTCTGAGATTACCTTGTCTTTCGTATACTACTGTGAGGGGGCGGTGATCGGATGTGTAAGGGTGAGTGTTTTAGAGAGTTTAATTATCAGAGAGCTATGAGTTGGAATTAGAAGGGTTCAGCTTGAATGAATCATAATTCTGAATTATGATTCCTTTTATAGATCAATAAAAGGGTTATGACAGTTGGCATAGGAGCCATATTTATGGGGACGGGCCCACAACATGCTTAGATAATTATTTTTCGGTGGTAAGCTGGCTAATTGTGTGGGGAACAATTAATTGAGAATTGACATTTTTCGGTTAATGATTTTTTAGGGAATTGGGGACAAGTCATGGGCTTTTGCTGAAATTGGGTCCTGGGAGTTAACAATTGGTTTCTGTAATGGGCTTTATTTGTCATGGATCTACAGTAAAAAGATGATTATACCCTTGGGGCCAAATTTAGCCCGTACACTGCTTGAATAGAATTTACAAGTATTACAAAACTTGTATAAAAAATCACGCATACTAACTACACTCACTACCAAGCTCTCTTTATATGGAGCTTCCATGATCTTACTCTTTTATTTAGAGCAACTCTCTAAGCTTTTTTTATTTGAAGCTTATTTATTGAGGATGCTTGAAATCTCAAATGAAAGCTCAATTTATAGCCAAATCTGTCAACAAATATTAATGAGCAATTAATGTGGTGGTTAGTGATTTTGACAAATTTGCTCAAGCATTTAATACAAATTTTGACAATGCATGTCGGACTCTTCACTGAACAGTTTACAAAATTCAGAAGGACTGAATTTTATAATTGTTTTAAGCATGCAAAGAGTTGTAACAGCTCCTTGAATGAATTTAGAGTGCCTTCTTTGGTTTGTAGAAAGAAATAAAGACACAAAAGTCTAGAAGAGAACAAAAAAAAAAAGTCGCACATATAGCAGACACTGTTTTTCCTCCTTTACCGTCATTTTTGTGTTCCCAATCAGTTCAGGCACGTTTGGATTCGCCGAAATAATTTGGAAGTACTCTAAGATTATTTATTTCTGTTGTATCATAAGAAATAATCGACGTTGAAATCCTAAATATCGATAATAGAGACAAATCTATTTTAAGAACATTGTATTGTATAGGCCAAGGCAATATCCTTTCGTTTTATTTTCTGCTACTGTTGTAACTATGTTATTTCATGTGTTCCTGTATCAATTGTAATTGTTTAATAATATTAATTACTGATATCGTTTGTTTTGCCAACACAAAGTGCAAAAACCATCAAACCAAAGAACGATTCTCTGATAAATATCAATATTAATTTACTTAGTATTTTTAAATGCCGTCTTCTACGTCTTAACTTCTAGATTAAGTATATAATTACCGTCCAAATTTTGGATCGATATCAAATGCTTGTAACTATTCATTCATAAAATAAAGGAAATTAATCTCCATGAAACCATGAAACCAAGGGATGGTTTTCTAGTAAATGTTTAACCTTTAACTATACAACAAGAATATACCCAAAATCTCTAAAAGCTTATAATTCAAATAAAATATGCCAAGTGTGAGAAAAATACCACTAAAAGTCCTAAAAAGCTGCAAATGGTCGAGGCTTTATTCAGGAAAAAATCATCACCCAAAGGCTTTAACAATTCACGAATTTTCTTTATCTTTTTTGCTTTGTCAAAAGAAAAAAATATTTTAATTGAAAAAATCAACCATAATTATTAACCATAAGCCAATTTCAAATAGATACGTTATAAGATTTCAATAAATTAGACACGCGAATGGAGACACGCTAAGCTTTTCCTTCCACACACAAAAAAGACAAATTAAAAACAAAACTATAATCTAAAAGCATAAGCAAATGCTCCCCTTAAAAGACAAAATTTAGAAAAAAAAAAAATAGTAAAAAGATGGGTCCAAATTATATTTTCAATTATCAATCATCCATCCTTGCCCTCTCCATCTAAAACCCCTTGACTTCCCCACCACCTCATCCCTTGCGAATAGTTGATGGAAAACATTTTTTTTACATAAATGATACACTCACATACATTTTTACTTAAAGTTTTACCAACTCTCTCACTGTAGCTACAGTGATCTACAGTAAATCACTGTAGTTACAGTGAGAGAGTTGGTAAAACTTTAAGTAAAAGTGTGTGTGAGTGTATCATTATTCTTTTTTTTCATAGTAAAAAGTTTTTTTTAAAAAAAAATAGTAGAAATTCCGTAGTCAAAACATCCGATTCGTGTTTAAACGAATCCATGACTTGACGGCGGAATGTCGGATTCTGAACCCTACACCATCAAATCATGCCTATTGGACAATTATTAATACCTTTTGAGTGCTTAATTGTTATATAATTACAAGTCAGACAATAATCTGTAGTTCCTTTAGATAAACGTCCCACCATCGCAATTTGGTTAAAAATAGTATACCACCACAATCAAATTGTATAATACTCACTAGTTTCTTAACGGAAATAAGAATTCATTTATTTTTATTAATTGATTTTCAATTATAAAAGTAGGGGCAACATTGAATTAGTTTTGAGATGAATTTGCATCTAGCAAAAACATTTAATAACAAACCACTCCCAAACTCAATATTTAAAAATATTTAATTAACCCTCACAATGCACACAAAAAAATTTAACATTTGATTTTAGGAAATAAAAAAAGGGAGAGAAGGAGAGAGAAATTCATAAATTTACAATCCAACACAACAAAATAGCCATACATGACCAACACATAAGCACTTTAAATATATATATATATATATATATATATATATATATATACAAAACCAAAGCATCATTGAAGTAGTTGGGCAAAAAATTGTGAATCTCGACCAGGATTTTAAATCTTATATCTTTTTTTTTTCCTTTCGAATAAAATATATAATAGGGATTCGAAATAATTTTTCATCCTGATTAAAAAAATGACCTCGGTACTTAAAAACATATTTCATCCCGACTCATTACTTTAAAATCTTGAATTTTGATCAGGTTTCAGAATCTTATATCATTTGGTATGAGATTCATGATTTTTTTTTTTGTCCCGATTGTTATTAGGATATTATGTTAAAATTGAAACTATAATATCCCTTCCTATTATAAGTCTCTATTATAGGAAGATTTCAATTTCCATTATTAGTGTACATATTTAGATTTTCCTTCCTATTACTGGTTTATTGTATTGTCTATATAAAAGGGTGTTACACTGTAATTATATTTAGATTGAAATACAAAAATAATTCAATTCAATCTCTATCATGATATCAGGCGATTTTTTTTTTCCTATGTCACGTTAATTCTCTGCCACCGGCCACCACCCTCGTCGTGTGTGTCGTTCATGCGCCACTGTCCTGGGTGTTTTACATGCGTCGTCGCTCTCCAAGCATAATCAACCCACGATTATGATGCCGTTGGACACAGACCGCCACGCCCAGTCCGTCTATGCCCCTCTCTCGCCGATTTCGGCCTATGGTGCTCAGATTTAGGCCTCCACCGATTCTTCAAACCCTCATTTTTGGGCATTTCGTATCACCGGTGAGTTTTCTCTCACTGTCGCCACCAGATTATTCCTCGGTCCATCCTCGACCTTGGCCACCTTCATCACTCCCCTCCATGGCTATCAGCGCGGTTCGTAGTCCTTCAGAGATGTCTTTTGTTAGATCTCTCAACTTCTACCATCCTGTGCATTTTCAAGAACTTCTGGGTATGTCAGTTATTTTCCTTGGTTTGGAAAAATCAGTTAATTTCAGTCTTTTGGAGCAAATCTGTAATTTTCAAAAGTTTGTGGTATTTTCGTGATTTTTCAACTTTGGGATTTTTTCAAAATTTCAAATTTTGCACCATCCTTACAGATTCTGTGGATTTGTTTTGCCTTTCTATTACAGTTTTTTTGTTGTCTCCTCCAGGTTATTTTAGACTTCGATGGTTCTCTCCATAGAGAAATCTGACATTTCACAGCCTATTCAGATCCTCTTTCACGATCACAATTATGTCTTATGGGCCCAAGCAATGTGCTTCTTTCTCATAAGCAGTAAACTAAGGCGCTATATTACTGGTACTCTCACCGAACCTGCCCAACACAAAACTGAGAGTGACGAAGATTTTGCCGATCACCTTGAATATTTGAAAAGTCAGAATAATAATATTATTAACTGCTTTTGCAACTTCTCTGTATCTACCATAAATCTCCAATTTGGTCACTTTAATACAACCAAGTCTCTATGGGATTTTCTTATTCACCGATATATGGAATTTCATTCTCAGATGCAGTTTCTATGAGATAAATTGACTCTTGCTGAGCCCCAATGGGACAATTCTGCTAATGTTGTCAAATTCACAACCTACAGAGATCGACAATGACTTATTCAGCTTCTCATTCTTCTTGATACCAAGTTTGAACCCACTCGAGCTTCCTTACTTCATCAAACTCCAATGCCTACTCTCTACTCAGCCATTGATAAACTTATTTCGGAAGAAACTTATCACTCTACTGGCCGAATATAGAATACAAATACCGTACTTGCCACACTTTCTTCAAGCACTCCTTCTTCGAAGCCATACAATTACTGTAAGTTGCCATGGCACCTAGTACTCAAATGTCCTACACGACATTGTAAAATTTTTTGTAAGATTGGTCCTGACCATTTTGAATAAGACTATCCCACTCGCCTTCCTACATCCAATTCCTCCTTCAATAGCCGTCAGTCTCTCTCTACTATAGCTTCTAATGATCCAGGTGACACTGAGGAATCTCGAAATTCTCAGCCTATTCAGAATCTCGCCTCCTTCTTTCAATCCATAGCCTCTCAATTTGATAACATCTCTGCAACTTCTACTATCTCATGTACTGCCTCTTGGTATTTTGATTCTCCTTATTGCAATCACATGAATTTTGACTCTGGTATCGATACCTCTACATCTACTTCATCACATCTTCATGCCATTCAAACTGTTAATGGCTCTTTTATAACCTACAATCATCTTAGTCACATTTCCCTTCCACATCTCTCTATATCTAACATATTTCTTATACCCAAACTCAATCTAAATCTTTAATCTGTTGGCCAATTATGTGAACTTGGTCTTAATGTCTTATTTACTGCTTCTGGTTATTCAGTGCCGGATTCGCGAACCAATCAGACACTTGGGATAGGTCGTAAGATAGATCGTTTGTTTGAACTCATCAGCCTTCATCTTCATCAAGACCTTTCCCCGCATTACTTTACTGCATCTACTTCACCCATTACCTCTCTCAAGTTATGGCACTTCCGATTGGGACACCCTTCTCTTAGTCACTTACACTTATTAGCTTCTAGTGGTCATTTAGGTTATGTTTCCAATAAATATTTTGATTGTATTCCTTATCAGTTGGGCAAGCAAACTGCGTTATTTTTCAATAATAGTACTTTGTTCCCCCTTTGACCTGGTCTATTCTGATATTTGGGATCCATCTCATGCTCCTACTATGGGTGGGTCAAAGTATTTTATGATTTTTATTGATGACTATTCTCGTTACACTTGGCTCTATCTTATGAAAAATCGGTCTGAACTCTCCTTCATTTATCAAACCTTTGCAAATATGGATAAGACTCTAGTCAACTGACCCATTTTTTACACTTTCTTCACAAAAAATAAGACTATTTGTCATTGCTCTTATCCTGGTATATCTCAACGAAATGGGCGAGATGAACACAAACATAGGCATATTTTAGATACAGTTCGTGCCATTCTCATCTATTCCTCCTGCCTTGAACATTTCTAGGGAGAAGTTGTCCTCACTAGTGTCTACACCATTAATTGCATTCTTTCTCATGTTCTAGCCAATCAATTCCCTCATGAAAAACTCCATGGTACACTTCCCAATTATAACCTTCTTAAAGTCTTTGGTTGTGTTTATTTTTTCCTTCTTCATCCACATGAACACACAAAATTAGAACCTCAGGCTTGATTATGTTGTTCTTAGGATATGACATTGAACACAAAGGGTACAGATGTTGTGATCCAATCTCCAATTGCCTATGTATCTTCATCATGTCACCTTTTGGGAAAATCACATGTTCTCTATTTCCAACTTTCAGTCTATCCCTTCCTCGCCCCATATCTTTTTTATAGATAACACTCTTAACTTGTTTCCCAATAATGACTCTGATGTGCTTCCCTCAGATGATCCTTCTATAGCTGATCTCCCACTGTCTGTATCGCATGTCGGATCCATCACTGACACATCCAGCTCACATATGTCCTTTTTAGGTAATCCTTATTCTTTTCGTCGTTCTACTATGATGACATAAATTCATGTTAAACTTAGAGATTTCCATTGTTTCTCCACTACTCTCACTCTATATGAACCTCACTTTTACTTTGAGGCTAATTTTAACCCTGTTTGGCAGCAAGCCATGGCTGAAGAATTACAGGCTCTTGAAAAATCCCACACATGAGACTTAGTTGATATTTCATCGGCAAAATCTATGATTGGGTGTAAATGGATACATAAAATCAAGACTAAATTTGATGGCTCTATTGAACGGTATAAGGCTCGTCTTGTTGCTAAGGGATTTTCTCAGGAATATGACATTGATTATGAAGTGACTTTTGCTCTTGTTGCCCGTCTGACTTCCGTTCGCAGTCTCCTAGCTATTGCTGCCTCTCGACAGTTGAAATTGTTTCAGATAGATGTGAAGAATGCATTTCTTAATGGTTATATCTCTGAAGAAGTTTATATGAAGCCTCTACTGGCTACCCTCATCCTCCTCATAAAGTCCGTAAACTTCGTCGGGCATTATATGGTCTTAAACAAGATCCTCGGGCATGGTTTGAGAATTCAACACCATTGTTCATCACATTGGGTTCACTTCCAGTGCTTATGATTCAACACTTTTTATTTGGTAGATAAATAACGGCTCTATTATTCTTCATCTCCATGTGGATGATATGATTATCACGAGTGATGATATGCACGATATTTCTAAACTTAAGACCTTTCTTCAACACCATTTTAAGATGAATGATCTTGGTAATCTCAATTACTTTCTTGGTCTTGAGGTGCTCTATGATCAGACATGCTATTATCTATCTCAGGCTAAATACGCTTCTAATTTACTATCTCTGGCAGGGTTGACTGAGAGCACGATCATCTTTACTACTCTCAATCCTCAACTTAAACTTATCGTGAACGATGGTACCCATCTTACTGATCTTACTCTTTATTGCCAGCTCGTTGGCACCTTGGTTTATTTAACGGTTATCAAACCTGATATTGCATATGTTGTTCATGTTGTCAGTTAGTTTATGTCTACACCCTGCTCTGTTCACTATGCATTGTTCTTCATTTACTCCGCTACATCAAAGGAATGTTATTTCATTGTCTTTACTTTTCCGCTCGTTCCTCTCTTGAGCTACATGCCTACTCTGATGCTAGTTGGGCAGATAATCCCACTGATCGGCAGTCTACAACTGGTCTCTGCATCTTATTGAGAGACTCCCATATTTCTTGGCGTAGCAAGAAAAAATTGGTGATTTCTCGCTCCATTACTAAATCTGAATATTGCGATTGCTGATGCTACTCAAGAAATCATTTGACTTCGTTGGCTTCTCGGTGACATGAGTGTTTCTCATTCCCATGCTACCCCTCTATATTGTGACAAAAAAGTGTCATTTACATCGCCTATAGTGATATCTATCATGAAAGCACGAAACACATCGAAACTGATTGTCATTTTGTTCGTCAACATATCAATCAAGAAACTGTTCGACTTAGTGAAATTCTCTCTACAGAGCAACCTACTGATTTATTTACTAAACCTCAGCTTCCAGGGCGCTTTCATGAGTTGATTTCCAAACTCAAGCTTGCTTCTCTTCCACCAGCTTCAGTTTGAGAGGAGGTGTTAAGGAGATTATGTTAAAACGGCAACTATAATATCCCTTCCTATTATAAGTCCATATTATAGGAAGATTTCAATTTCCATTATTAGTGTACATATTTAGATTTTCCTTTTCTATTGGTTTCTTGTATTTCCTATTTAAAGATTGTTACAGTGTAATTATATTTAGATTGAAATACAAAAATTATTCAATTCAATCTCTACCAATAAAATATCATGCAAGTGTTCGGGAGGATTTTTTGGTCAAAATTACATAATTGCACCAAGATGGGATTAGAAATCTTGGTCCGGCTGATCAGCCAACCGTATACTCTATTACTCTGAGGACCCAATTGACAAGATAATGTAAATTATGCTATGACTTGTAATATTTCTAAAAAGCAGGAACACGGTTTTTTTTTAAAACAAAAGTAACAGATTCCTCTCAAGAGTCGGTGGCGATAACATTAACATCCAAACAATCCACAATCACAATTCCCAAGAATTCACGGTCCTCAATAACACCCTCTTTGTCTTTCCTGCAAAATATTGGATCTGGAAGAAGAACAACAACATCAGCCCACCAAATGAATCCATCAGATCAAATCAATAAACCAACAGTACCAGGCCGTTTAAGCTGTGACAGTTATGTTAGTTACGACGTCAGGGACTACGGTAACCGTGTGAGAAAGTCAGCAGAGTATTATGCTAAATTCAGACAAAGCTGGAGCGGGCCCCTGGTTGCTGCTGCCGATGATGATGAAGAAGAGGGTGGTGGGTTTGGATTCAGTACTCCACCGGTGTGGGGCCCAACAAGCGCTTGTGCAAGCCCGCATCATTATCGGAATCTGTCTCCCGCTTCGAAAGCTATGGCGATTGTCAGAGGTCAGAGGGAGCTTATGGAAATGGTTAGCAAAATGCCCGAGTCGTGTTACGAACTTTCTTTGAAGGATCTCGTTGAGCCGCAGCAGCCCATAGTTAAGGAAAAAGAAAAACAAGAAGAAGAAAGTGAAAAGGGAGTGAAGAAGAAAATGGAAATTGTGAAGAAGAAGAATGGGAGTGTGAGAAGAAATAATGATGATGGGTTTTTGTTGAAGATGGTTTTTCCTGTGGCTTTTGGAACGAAGAAGAAGAAGAACAACAAAAGTGAATTGGGGTCTTATAGTTTGAAAGTGGCTCCAAGGCCTCCAGTAGTTGAGGGATCTGATAATAAAGAGTGGTGGAAGAAGAGAATTGAGCAGAGCGAGAGCACCAACAGCAGCAGCAGCAACAATGAAAGTGGGGAGAGCAGTGTTAGTAGCAGCAGCCTCAGCAGGAACAGCAGCAGGTAACTTTCCAGGATTTTGTTTTACCAATGAAATCTGATCTAGTGAAGAATTTGAATTTAAAAAAATGCAAATATTCTTTGGAATTTTTAGAAATGCTCTAATCTTGATATGGGAAAATTGCAGGATTTATTTTTTCCTCTTTTTGGGTGCATTATTTTTGTTAGGTGGAAGTGATAACATGATAATTTTTTAATGCAGGCATGAGACTGGTGGTTGCTTGTCTTTCTCTTTCATCCGCAACAAGAAAAGTAAAAATGTGCAATAAATTTGCACTCAAGGCCAAGTTCTGAGTTTGGTAAAAACGTTTTGTAATTACTTTAAAAGTGCTGATTCCGTTATAAGAATAATATAAGAAAAATCATTGTAGTTTTATCTCTCTTTATTTGTTTATTTTGATTTTTGTTTTTTCATTTTTGGAAATTTTGTGTAATCTTTTATGCTATTTGTAGACATGAGATATGTTTTTACACATGAAATGGAACAACTAAAGATTGTTTTAGTGAGATTGAAGCAATGTTAATTGTAAGGAAAAACCAACTCATGATTAATGCAAGAATTATGAAATATTTCACCATTAAAGTTGAATTCTGTACTTTTAGGAATGATTTTTAAAACATAAAAAGACTAAATAAAGGAAATGGAAATTTCATCGTCTCTTCATTACATTATTACAAGTGCCTCCCCAGCGAGAAAATCTTCTATACAATAGTGGTACCACGTTATCCATGCAACAAGTCAATCATCCACTGCCACGCGAGCTAAAAATTAAAAAATAACTAAAAAATAGGTGAAGAAACTCTACATGTCATTTTTTAATTCACTTGTGATACCACGTCACCCATACCACTGTTACACCAAAGAATCTCCCACCCCCAGTGTCACTAGCCAACTTTTTCCTTAACGGAAAAAGGGCTCGTGTGGCACTTACCACGGTCCCGTCCCGTGTAAGTCAGCCTATCTCCAGCCTCCTCTCCCAAATTCTCATTGTTGGGGAGGGAACAGACCCGTAATTTTATTGATTTATGAAAGCTCACAAGCTATCTCAATGCATACTCTAGCGGGCCCGTTCAACACCGGGACCCGGTACTCGAATAGCACAACCGGATATAAAATATGGCATTTTTCCGCCAACTCAATCTCGACAATCCATCATTGTCCCAACGTTGTCTAAGGGCGAGAGGGTTCACGGCTAAAGCCCCAAGACCACCGAAGCCCCCTTGGCCACACCCAAGGTTCACCTAGGCTTCCCCCCCTAAGGAGGTTTTAAAGACATTGCACATGTCTCACTAGTATACACACTAGCGCTTGAGTTGTCACACCCCCCTCTAAAATCTATCTTAAGAGGAGTTTTCAGGAACTCTTCCGGGCATTCAGTAAGCCACCATATAAGCGACTTTGGGTTAAAATCTCGTCCCTAGACGAGCTCGTCTTGATGGGTTTCCACAACACCCCCACTTTAGCAGAAAAGACCCAAAAGTGGGCCTACTGCCAAAATCTCCCGACAAATCTCGGAATCCAACTCTGGGGCTGAAGTTTTCCTAGTACAAGTGACCATAAGATTCACTTTGGAACTTGGTCCCACTCGATTCGACACCCCGGGTCGTTAGCTCCTTCACAATGCACCAATTTAGGCTACCGACTAGCGGCAAGCTAGCGTATCTCAAAATCTCCCGCCAAACTTCCGAACGGGACCCCACGGGTGAGAACTTCCCAGTACATCTACCCATAAGAGTTACTTAGGACTTGGAGCAAGCTCAATCCGGCATTCCGAAATATAGGCTCCTTCACAACGCTGCACAACTAGGCCAGTTCCTAGCGGCAAGCGAGCACGTTTCTAAATCTCCAGGCAAACTTCCGAATAAGGCTTCACGGATGGAAACTCACCAGTACAAGGGTATATGAAGGGTACATATAACCCTTAACGACCTTAAACCGATGTCCCGAAACATGAGCTCCTTTGTAAAGTGACTGCACGTCCTAGTCTGATCCTAGGACCGTGACACTCTCCCCCACTTCATTCATCGTCGTCCTCGACGATGGCATAACTTGAGAGTTAGGATTGTAACATCCTCACCCACTTCATCCATTTTCGTCCGCGACGATGGCACGACTTGAGGGTTAGGATTGTAACATCCTCCCCCACTTCATCCATCGTCGTCCTCAACGATGGCAACTCAAGTTGTATCTGTCACGAATCTCTTTCGATCCTGGGACCTGTGGGTTATGGGCTCACAAGGAAGACATTGAAACCACATTCATATGTCAATGAATGGAATCACATGTCCATGTTAGCCACATTATCCAATGCTATATCGAAATGGGCACACAATATCCAAACACAACAACATCATATACGCTTTTCGTACATAAGTCTTGGTTTCTGATATAATGGCTCAACTTCGGCACTAGGCACAGGTTTACCATTTTTGACGAAATCTCCAACTTCTGTAACTTACCACAATATGGGTTTGATATTATCTCCATACATGTTTGGGAACTCTTTTATTCTCGTCCATGTTAGGATTATCAATTCCACACATTGTTCACATCTTCTTGGAATCCCCATCGTAACGCACACAGTGAAGACATTGCAATGTCATTTATCTCAACGAATGAAATTACATGTCCACGTTTGTAACATCATGCAACTTTATAAAGAATTGGGCACATAATATCTAAACACAAAACATCATATACACTCCCGTACATGAGTCTTTGTTTTGACATAATGGCTCAACTCTGCCACTAGGCACAAGTTCCCGCACATGGTTGGATTATCAACCCAACATAAAATTCGTACAGCTTCTAGGAATCCCCATCATTACCTGTGGAAAAACTCCACACACGTGATTGTGTATTAGTTTTCGTGTCCAGTCCCAGTCACAACTCCATACAAACTCTCGTGCATGAGTGTTTCTGATTTCGGTCACTACTTTCTACACGCTCTTGTATGCGAGTTTTCAATTCCGATTCAGTAACTTCTTACAAAAAGCTCCATACACTTAAACGTGAATGGGTTTTTTTAAAAACAAAGGGTTTTTGTTCATTTTGATTATGAATAGATCAGTTGTTCACTTCACCCTGGCCCCCTGCCTACCTGTTATTCAAGGCGATCGGCGTAGCACATCGGGTTTCCCGAAGATAAACACACACCCGATCCACAATTAGCTTATGGTGGAGCTAATTTCCCACTAGTCCCCTCTTGGACACACGTAGTTGCTCTCATATCACTAGCAACTACCTCGTTCTCACACATAACTCTGGGTCACTTGCTCTCTCATGAGCTTCTCAATTGTCTCGATACTCAACTGTCGCAGATAGAATTTTTTCCAACTTCTATCATTCCCACGACCACTCTTGGTCTTCTCACCTTAGTACTCTTAGGCACCAAGCCAACTCGTACTACTTTCTTGGGTGTTTCCCACCCCACTTTTGGCACTCTAGCCAATTCTACGCTGACTCACAAGGTCATATCACGAAACTTTATTCGACACTAGATCACTTCCTCGAAGCAATCATTGTTCTCAAACTCACTCCAAAGCCAAAATCACATATCTGGCCTATCACCCGTGTAACTCGTACATACACTCTCATTTTGACTACTCGTAGTCGCATTATGTCACATGCATTCTCCAAAATGCAAGCATCTCGACCTTTCCGGGACCACACTCACATCTCTCGCAATTGCAATTTTCATGCAACCCTTGTGCAACTCATTGCACCTCCAACTCGTAAGGCACTCTACCTTTACGAGCAACTCGTTATGTTACCAAGATAATTCAACCTTGGTCTCCCACACAATCAATACATAACCAACACAATGGTTATCACATTCCATAAGGATCTTCGGAGATACCTGACTCATTTCAGGCTCACTCCCCCACTTTTACTTTGGCCTATCTCAAGCCATCACACTTTTGTTGGCATTCCCACTCAAGGGAATCCACACAACTCGTTACTCGTAGCCCTGAGTTGAGGGCATTCCCACTATAGAGAATCCACACAACTCGCTACTCGTAGCTTTAAGCTAATGGCATTCCTAATCACAGGAATCCAAACAACTTGTTGCTCATAGTCTTACAAAGGCTTCATTCCTCAAGACATTCTCAAACTACTCACACGGAGTATCGGGTTTTCACCCGGTTCCTGTCATTGCCTCACACAAGAGGGCTTACTCATCTCAACTCTCTATCACATTCTGACACTCAACTGCCATGGGAAAAGGGTTTCACGCCCCTTTTTGGACCCCATACAACTTCGACCAACCCCTCATTGGGTTCTCCTGTACACATATACTCTTGCCAATATCACATCGGCACCCTCGTGATGTTACTTATACATCCCAGATATGTCTCACACCTTCACGGTGTATAGACCACTTGCTTGTCTCTCATAGACAAGTTCCACATCCATTTCGGGTCTCTCCCGAATATTTTGGCCTCACCCGAGCCAACCTCGTATACAACTAGCACTTCTCAAGTGTTCTCCTATCGTCTCACATCAATCCATCTCAATTTAGGATTTTCACTTCTCTACGTGCATCAACACGCACTCTCCCGGCTTCCTCTCGAGCCGTTTCTCTACTGAGGCTTCACACTAGCCTAACGATGTTCACAACGTCTCTATAACATCTACTCACATCCGTAGACATTCCACTTGCCCAACCTAGGGCTCTGACGTGCATCAACACGCACTCTACCGGCTTCCTCTCGAGCCGTTTCTTTACCGAGGATTCACACTAGCCTTACGATGTTCACAACATCTCTATAACATCTACTCACATCCGTAGACATTCCACTTGCCCAACCTAGGGCTCTGATACCAACTGTCACTAGCCAACTTTTTCCTTAACGGAAAAAGGGCTCGTGCGGCACTTACCACGGTCTCGTCCCGTGTAAGTCAGCCTATCTCCAGCCTCCTCTCCCAAATTCTCATTGTTGGGGAGGGAACAGACCCGTAATTTTATTGATTTATGAAAGCTCACAAGCTATCTCAATGCATACTCTAGCGGGCCCGTTCAACACCGGGACCCGGTACTCGAATAGCACAACCGGATATAAAATATGGCATTTTTCCGCCAACTCAATCTCGACAATCCATCATTGTCCCAACGTTGTCTAAGGCGAGAGGGTTCACGGCTAAAGCCCCAAGACCACCGAAGCCCCCTTGGCCACACCCAAGGTTCACCTAGGCTTCCCCCCCTAAGGAGGTTTTAAAGACATTGCACATGTCTCACTAGTATACACACTTAGCGCTTGAGTTGTCACACCCCCCTCTAAAATCTATCTTAAGAGGAGTTTTCAGGAACTCTTCCGGGCATTCAGTAAGCCACCATATAAGCGACTTTGGTTAAAATCTCGTCCCTAAACGAGCTCGTCTTGATGGGTTTCCACAACACCCCCACTTTAGCAGAAAAGACCCAAAAGTGGGCCTACTGCCAAAATCTCCTGACAAATCTCGGAATCCAACTCTGGGGCTGAAGTTTTCCTAGTACAAGTGACCATAAGATTCACTTTGGAACTTGGTCCCACTCGATTCGACACCCCCGGTCGTTAGCTCCTTCACAATGCACCAATTTAGGCTACCGACTAGCGGCAAGCTAGCGTATCTCAAAATCTCCCGCCAAACTTCCGAACGGGACCCCACGGGTGAGAACTTCCCAGTACATCTACCCATAAGAGTTACTTAGGACTTGGAGCAAGCTCAATCCGGCATTCCGAAATATAGGCTCCTTCACAACGCTGCACAACTAGGCC
>SKCR01049357.1:0-39587 GCA_019454045.1 Zanthoxylum bungeanum
AAAGAAAATTCGATATTTTAAAAATCCGTAAAAAAATTATTAGATACCAATATAAGTCTGGTAATTTATTTATATATACAGATGCAGATTTGATAATGAAAATTAAAAATCACAATAAATATAATATGGATTTGATAATTTATTAAGTACACGAATATGAATTTGATAATAACAAATTCACACCAAACCCTACATGGGCATCCCTACTTGCCACACCACTTTACCAACCTCCCACTACCCCCATGTCATTGTGGTCCCCACACCACCTAAATAATTTCATCAAAATCACGAAAATAATAATACAACTAACATTCTCCAACTAACGCCGTTAACCCTTAAAACACGAAACAAAACAATACACTAATACAGCGAATGCGATACCAAATACCCAACAGAGAAACTGACAGTAACAGAGCAGTTTCCGAGTAAAGAGACTCGTCAAAACCGGGTCCCACCAATGACCCGGTCAAGCCAGCCACACGTCATCTTATTAATTCAAAAACGAAATACAGGATCTCTCAGGCGTCATTGCACCAAAATTCCGTGCTACCCCCACGTATTTCTCTCTCTTCTTCCTTCTCTAACATCCTCTATCTATAAATTTGTCCCTGAAACGCATTCTCTGATCTTGCCATAAAAAAACAAGCAGCAGATTTTATTTTATTATTTAAAATAAAAAACCTCCTCTTCATTTCCTTCCCAGGATGAAGAGGTTGTAATATCGAAGAAAAAAGAAACACGACTCAAATTTTCTCTGATTTTTAATTTTTTTTTTTTTTAGTTTTAGTTTTAATTTTAATTTTAATTTTGTTTCGTTTCTTTTCTTCGACCATGGGAACTGAAATTTTACGGCCACATGATTGTCTGACGGAACGGATCAGATTTAATCCGGCGATGTGTTCACGCCGGAGAAATTACGGATACTCAAACAATCCTAATTACAGTAATTACCATAACAACAGACCGACTAACCGGAGACCGGCGGTCCGGCATGAGAAACAGGACCAGAGAAGGCAGCAGCGAGCTCAATCGGAGCCGTCGATGTCTAGAAGGACGTCGGTTTCTGATGATTCGAAGGCGGTGAGGGGATCGAGTTGTGATGATTTGGTTATGGAGAAGGTGACGATTTTGAGACGAGGAGAGTCGCTCGATTCGAAGATTAAGACCGGCAACGGTGCCGGTGCGACGTCGTTGAAGAAGGATGGTGATAGTTTGGTGGTTACCGGCACCGTTCGGATAGGGCCGGTTACGGAAATGGTGCCGAAAATCCGGCTTGTTGACTTCAAGCCGCCGGTGGACGGAAAGATCGATGTTTACGCCGGATCGGCGTGCGCGGTATCGCCGGCGCCGAGTTCGTTGCCTTTGCCGTCGTTTTCAAAGAAAAAACAGAACTTGATTGATGACTCCGCAACCCGAGATATCAAGCGCTTGCTCCGGCTCGAGCTATGAGAACCGGTTCTTGGCTTTTTCATATTTTAACTAAATTTCGTCTCGGTTTATTTGTTCCCATCGATCTTCAAGATCCGACGTACTCCGGATTTTTTTTTTAACGGGGAGGGGTTGATCTGAAAATAAGGGAAAAATAGGGGGCCAAATTAGGAAATACATGATAATATATGGTTGTGGGTGACGTCATAGATGACGTCAATGACTGTTTTTATTCATGGGTGGGGCCCAGTAAGGGTTTAAATGGAAGAAAAGTGAAAATGAGGTGGTTGTTTTTGTAATATGGGTAAAATAATCGTTTGAAAGATGTGATGATGATGTATGTGCGCTGTGAATGTTTCTGCTCTGTTGTATATTGCAAGAAAGATTTACAAATCTCCTTTGTATTATAAAGTTTAAGATAAAAATTAGGAAATTTGAGCATAAAATTTTTAAATTTTTTTTTGGCTTTCTTCAATTCTATTGTTGTTGACTCCCAATAAAAAAAGGTAAATAAAATTGATCAAATTTCTGAACTTTTTTTTTATTTCGGGTTCTTTCAAAAAATAAATTTCTTGAATTCGAGTGAGATCATCAGAGCAGATAATTTTTGAAATATGTTTAATAGATTCCCCAATTTATGTTTGAATTTTATATGTTGGAATATTTGTGTGGTAGGACTAGGAATGATGTTTATTTTCTTAAAGATATCTCTTTTTCTTTCGGTGGTGGCATCTACACAAGTGGTATAATAACAGGCTGGAAATTTTGTCTTCATTTGTGGAAGAGGATACTCTACCAAACTTTCATCCATTAAAGACTTTTTTGTTTGGTTAGTTTGTGAGAAATAATTCACATGACGAGGGTTTAATGGAACATCATGAAGTTCGAGATTTTTTTAAGGATATTAGAAAAGAAATAAGTACATATTTCTTATTTTTCAAACTATTAAAGATAATATCGGAAGATGCAATAACATGTGTTATGACTCAAGGAGAAGTGATAAACCACCTTCATATTACTATATATTTATACATCGTTATAGATTGATTTTTTTTTTTAATTTTTTATTGAATGCGCAAAAAATGGTGAGTTTCCATACTTATTATACGGGCCAAATTTGGGTTAAGGACCCAAATATTATTATGTCTCAAGCCCACGTATCATACTTGCACCAAAACACGACCCATAACCTTCATCCGACCTAAAAAGACGTTGTGGGCAACCATCGAGGCCAATTTACGTGAATCCAATCATTAAAATACGAGTATGCACATGACTCACATGTAGGGCTCACGAGCTCGTATGCTCTCAAGGGTAAGAGACTCATACGACTAAGGCCTCTAAAAACCACAAATCATGTTATACGGTGTCTCAGTAAACATTTCTAGCACTAATCCTTTTCCAAAAAAGAAACTAAGTATTTGACCCAATCCAATTATAAATGGGATTACAGCTAATCCCATAACATCTAGATACTCATAATTCAATCCCAACTCCACTACCCTATCTTAAAATGATGAAATTCAACTATTCAAGGAAATCCTAAGCCAACTAAGAGTTTACTTCCAAGCCTATAAAATGATAGAGGGTCCAAGGAATTGAGACACTCATCGATGACTAATTCAGCACATAATATTCATCATTCCAATTTTGCTCTTTCACTCGAGTTATAATATTTCTTCTCTCATTTTACTCATCACCATCACTGACTTGAGCATCAAAGTGAGTACGGTGTCCACCACATCGATGGGTATATACTATATGCTCTGTCTACCTTTGTTTTGCAGGATCGTTGGAGCCCTCAATCAAATTCTCGATTGTAGGCCGAAAGAAATTTCAGCGTCTACAATTTGAAACTGTACGGGCCAAATTTGGATCAAGGATCCAAATGTATTATGTCAAAGCCCATGTATCATACTTGCCACCAAAACAAGACTCGTGTCTTCATCTGGCTTAAAATGACGTTATGGGCTGTCACTGAGGCCCAATCCACGTGAATCAAACCATTAAAAGATGAGTCTGCACATGGACTCACATGTAGGGCCCACGAGCCAGTATGCCTTTCAAGGGTAAGAGGCTCATGTGACTGAAAGGTCTCTAAAAACACAGACTAGTTATGCGACTGTAGGACACAGGACCTGGGCGACGCCGTTCCTAGGCTCGCGGCCTAGTTGGGAAGGATTACATAACATGGAGTCGCCACCCGGTGTGAACCGGGACAAAGATTTAAGGCCGCACTCACCCCTCGCAAGGGAAGACCTCAAACCGTTGGGTTCGGAATGGTCCCTTACTTATGTCACTTGTAATGAAAGGATTCATGTAATAATTTAACTAAGCTTAAGTAACACTATTTCCAAGAGTATCATGCTTCTAAATTCTCATATGCAAAATAAAATTATGTGTACATTTTTACATATATCTCATATTTAAAATTGCATGCTTAACATATATCAAGATAGCAACGAACATACAATAATTTACATATCACATTCATTCAAAAAAACACAAGCACACATATTAACCATACAAGCACACATGGTAACCATACAAGCACACATATGGGCACTTTTCCAAGTGGTACGTGGAATTGTAGCCCAAGTACAGACCGCACTACCGTCCATTCGGAATCGGCTACGGAATTTACGTCTGGGTTTCCATCCGATATACCGCAAGAAATAATACTCAAATGTTATCATGACACAGCATATGAATTGTAATACATCAACATATTTGCATTATACATGTGGAGATAGCTACTAGGAAAACTATGCATGAAATATAATGAAAAAGACTCAGTTCAGTGTGTGTCGTTCGTGTAGCGTTCGTAAACGCGTTCGAACGGAAATGAAACAGAATGCTCACGTTCGAGTAGCGTTCGTAAACGCGTTCGAACGGAAATGAAACAGAATGCTCACGTTCGAGTAGCGTTCGTAAACGCGTTCGAACGGAAATGAAACAGAATGCTCACGTTCGAGTAGCGTTCGTAAACGCGTTCGAACGGAAATGAGACAGAATGCTCACGTTCGTATGGCGTTGTAACGCGTTCGAACGGAAATGAAACAGAATGCTGCCGTTCGATGCGTTTGTTAACGCGTTCGAACGGAAATGAGACCTGATGCATGATAAGGCAAAATGTATGCGCGTCGAGTTGCGTTCGTTAACGCGTTCGAACGGACACGGACCTGATGCATGAAATAGGATGCAATACTAAACAGAAAATTAAAGGCGGCGCGCGAGAATGCGTCAAGGTGCCTTTGGGGCTCTTGATCTCTCAAAGAGAGGACCTTTCACCAACTTACTAAGCCCATGCGCGTCAAATCACACATACAAAATAGACCATAATATCAACTAAGTATGCCCGATTGAACGTATCTCGCGTCCAACCGAACATACATCAACCGCGCGGCGAAGTAGTGTCACGAAGGTGGCCTTTTCGGCTCTTTGTCTCCCAAATGGAGGACCTTTGGACTAACTCACTAAGCCCATGCGCTTGGTTGAATCATGCATAACTAACGACATATTGAATTCAAGTAAAGCAAACTAAATAAACAAGAGCAACACAACAAAAGAAAGATGGTGCCGTTTACCCAAGCGGTACGTGGAGTTGTGGCCCGAGTACAGATCATATTACCGTCCATTCGGAATCGGCTATGAAATTTATGTCCGGGTTTCCATCCGATATACCGCGAGAGTTGACACATCTCTCATTCATCCAATACCCACAACATACATCATACACACAACGGATACACAATACAGAAAATATAATCAAAATAAATAACCAGAAAATAAAATGAGAATAAGTGTGAAAGATACCCTCAGGTCTAACCTTTTAAGCCGTCTCTCGGACTCACGTTCCACGAAGATCGGAAGGGGGGTAAAGCTCCGCAACTTTTCTGGTCCGCTGGTTCAACGTCCTAGCTCACTGCTTCGCTGCTTTGCTTACGGTTCGAACTCCGTTCTGCTATTCGGCTCCTGTTTTGCTGCTCACTGCACGGGCTACCTGTTTCAACGTTTTCAAAGAAAACTATTCCAGTTTGTGTGGGTTCTTAGTGCAATTAAATGTGATTATTCTTAAGATTATCTATGTAGTTTTTATGTTACTGTTTTTTAAGGATTTGGGCTGCTGTTTTAAGGTAATCTAGGAGGTTGTTTAGGCGTGTTTTAGGATTGCTATGGTGTTGTAAGGTTTTGATTCGGCATGTGGTGGGCTGCTGTATGGTGGCTGTTTCGGTATGGAGGGTGGTGGCTGTGGTGGTTCTTTGTTTTCTTTCTGTGTATGTGTGAAGTGTTTTCGAGGTTTCTTGTTTAGTCTGGGTGTGAATTCTAGTGTGTCAAGGAGATGAATGGCCTTGGTTAGGGGTTGTTTATATAGAGAAGGGTTAGGGTTGACAAAGGAAGGGATTTTGTGCATTAAATAGGATATGATTTAGTTTTAAAAGGAAATCAAAGATTGAGGGGGGACAAAATATTTTACTTTAGGAAGTTGTAATATTTAATTGTGTTGGTTTAGGAATACAAATATTTTATATTGGTAAATATCTTATTAGATTAGGAAGTCAAATATATGATTGGCTTTAATTGGTTAGGATTGATTTTAATTTAGTATGATTATATTTTGATTTAGTATGTGATTTGTTAATTTAGGCATGATTAGTTTAAGTTGGTAATTGTTTATTTTAATTGGTAAATGGTTAAATGTTTTATTTAATGTTTAATATTTAATTTAATATTTATTTATTTAATTTGGGATGTGTTTTATGGGCTTTGGGGAGCTAAATGGGCTGGGTGTGAGGCTAGCAGCAAAACCAGAATTACCGAACCGTTCGAACGCTCCCTCGAACGCTACACGAACGCCCGCAATCTGTTTCCGTTCGAACGAAGTAACGAACGCAGCACCAACGAAGACAGTGAGCTTGTTTATTCTGAATTTCCCCTTCCGATATCCGTTTCCCGCGGCTTCCGTGACTCAAAAGGTAGTGCCTCCAAATAAGACTCATCATCGGGTTTCACATGCGAAAATGCAATGCCTACAGTCGCCCCCACTTTGATGGGACTTGTGCAGTGTGTGACTTTGAACAATCCTATCAAAGTTATGCAATGCATTTTTACTTACCTGACTAGCTAGCTGTCTCGAGCTGAGCTGATACTGCAGTGGACCTCGATCCTGAGACGCATCTCGATGCTGCTGATGACGTGGACCTCGAACCTGGGACGCATCCCAATAGCTGCAACCGACAACGGGGGCCTCGACCCTGGGACGCATCCCAATACCGCTGACAAAATATGGGCCTCGACC
This sequence comes from Zanthoxylum bungeanum, assembly GCA_019454045.1. Lineage (NCBI taxonomy): Eukaryota > Viridiplantae > Streptophyta > Magnoliopsida > Sapindales > Rutaceae > Zanthoxylum > Zanthoxylum bungeanum. Next base: position 6,728 of record SKCR01049357.1, read on the forward strand.
CTGGGACGCATCCCGAAAATGATGATGCAGTGGACCTCGATCCTGGGACGCATCCCAATAGCTGCAACCGACAACGGGGGCCTCGACCCTGGGACGCATCCCAATACCGCTGACAAAATGTGGGCCTCGACCCTGGGACGCATCCCGAAAATGATGATGCAGTGGACCTCGATCCTGGGACGCATCCCAATAGCTGCAACCGACAAGGGGGCCTCGACCCTGGGACGCATCCCAATACCGCTGACAAAATGTGGGCCTCGACCCTGGGACGCATCCCGAAAATGATGATGCAGTGGACCTCGATCCTGACGCATCCAATAGCTGCAACCGACAACGGGGGCCTCGACCCTGGGACGCATCCCAATACCGCTGACAAAATGGGGCCTCGACCCTGGGACGCATCCCGAAAATGATGATGTGGAGCTTCGCTCCTCAGCCGATATGGGCTTCGCCCCCAAGCTGACATGATGTGATGTGGAGCTCGCTCCCCAGTCGATATGGGCCTCGCCCCCAAGCTGGTACAATGTGGAACCTCGCTCCTTAGCCGATATGGGCTTCGCCCTCCGAGACCCATACCCGGAACTTAACTTCATTGGGACCTCAATCTTCAGATTACTGCCCATATCAAATGCTGTGCCTTTACTATCTCTGATTGGCTTACTGCTCGCTCTTTTCCGTCTTCAACACCTGTTTACACAAAACAGAACAAACACAAAAATATGCAATATAGGTTACGTGTATGCATGTGTGCAGGAGTTTTCTTATTCCGTTGGGTTAGGTCTTCCGCTGGCGACCAAGTCTTCTCAAGCAAAGTACAACTTCAACCTGTCGACATTGATTGGTTCTGTGAATTCATTTCCTTCCAAGTCTGATAGCTTCACTGCTCCATTTCCCAGGACTTTCTGAACGATGTAAGGTCCTTCCCAGTTAGGCCTGAATTTCCCTCTCGGATCCGTCGTCGACGGCCTCGACTGCTTAAGTACCAAATCACCCTTTCTGATCTTTGTGGGACGTACTTTCTTGTTGAATGCCCGGGCTAGTCTCTTCTGATACAACTGCATGTGATACAAAGACTTCGTTCTCTTCTCATCCAACAGTACCAACTGATCAAATCTCTGTGCGGCCCATTCCTGTTCCGGTAATTCTGCCTCTGCTAATACCCTCAGGGACTGTATTTCCACTTCTACTGGCAATACTGCTTCCATTCCGTAGACCAAGGAGTAAGGTGTTGCACCCGTTGCCGTTCTTACGATGTTCTGTACCCCCACAAAGCATACGGTAACTTCTCGGCCCAATCTCTACAATTTTCTGTCATCTTGGCTAAAATTGTCTTTATAGTCTTGTTGGCTGCCTCAACTGCCCCATTTGCCTGCGGCCTGTACGGTGATGACTTGTGGTGGCCTATCCCATGCCTCTGTAACATTGCCTTCGTCTCTCCTTGAAACTGGACCCCGTTGTCTGTCACTACATGATGCGGCATACCATACCGACAAATGAGGTTCCGAGCTATGAACTTTGCCATCTGCTTCGCTGTAACATTACGGAAGGATTCGGCTTCCACCCACTTTGAGAAGTAATCTACTGCCACCACTATGAAGCGATGCCCATTGATGCATTTGGTCGAATTTCCCCGATCATATCAATTCCCCATGCTGAGAAAGGCCACGGCTCTGACAACCCGTGCAATTCTGTGTGCGGTAAGTGATTCAAATTACCATGTGCTTGACAGTCATGACAGTGCTTTACCATCTTCGCGCAGTCTGTCTCCATGGTTGACCAATAAAACCCCTGTCTCACTATCTTGCGGGACAAGTTCAACCCATTCATGTGCGGACCACATACCCCGGCATGTACCTCTTCCATCACTTTCTGAGCTTCTTCTTTTCTCAAACATTTCAACTGAATACCGTTTGCCTGCCTTTGTACAGTTCCCCTCTCAAAGTCACATACTGGGAAGCCAACTTCTGAATGGCTATTCTGTCTTTTCTGCCCGCCCCTTCCGGGAATTCACCATGTTCCAGATACCTCTGAATGTCATAATACCAAGGTTACCATCGTCAACCTCAACTTCCAGAATTCTTTCTATCTCATAAGCAGGTTTACTTGCTGTTGTCAGTACAACGGTCTCATCACTAACTTCTCTGGATTTTCCCAAGTCGCTGCTAGTGTAGCCAATGCGTCTGCCATCTGATTCTCTTCTCTCGGTAGGTGCTGAAACTTACACTCGGGGATATCCTGTGCCAATTTTCTGAGGTGAAAAAGGTAAGGCTTCAACCGTTCTTCCTTCAATTCCCATTCTCCTCGCATCTGCTGGACTACTAACATAGAATCTCCGTAGATTTCCACACTCCCGGCCTTCAAGGCTATCAATGCTGTCAGGCCAAAAGCACATGCTTCATACTCGGCCATGTTGTTAGTCACTCTGAATGTCAACCTCTTGGCCAAAGGCAAAGTCTCTCCCTCGGGGGTTACTATCACGATCCCAATTCCGGCTCCCTTGTAATTCACTGCTCCGTCAAAATACATCTTCCATCTCTGAACTGTTATTGCTTGGATCTCTTCATCTGGAAACTCAAACTTATACTGATCCCCCTCAACAGGTTGCAATGCCAGAAACTCCGCTACTGCTCGTCCCTTGATCACTTTGGAGGTGATATACTCAATGTCAAACTCTGTCAACAATACCAACCATCGGCCCAGTTTTCCCACTAGTGAAGGCACTGAATGAAGATATTTCAGAGGATTCTCCTTTGCCACCACCTGGATCTTGTAAGACTGGAAGTAATGTCGCAACTTTCTGGAAGCCCATACCACTGCAAGACAGATCTTCTCAACCTCCTGATATCGAGCCTCATACGGAGCATCTTCTTACTCAGATAATAAACTGCATGTTCTACCCCTGTCTCATCTGCCTGTACCATCATACCTCCAATGCTTCTGATTCTATAGCCAAATACAATATCAAAGGTCTACCCGGCCTCGGAGGTTTCAATACGGGTGGCTTCACCAAGTACTCTCTGATTCTGTCGAAGGCGGTCTGACACTGTTCATTCCATCTCACTGGCTGATCTTTTCTCAACAGTTTGAAGATAGGCTCACATACCGATGTCAACTTGGCAATAAACCGACTGATGTACTGAATCTTTCCCAAGAATGCCCTGACTTCCTTTTCTGTCTTCGGTGCAGGCATTTCTGTGATTGCCTTGATCTTTTCGGAGTCTACCTCTATTCCGCCCATTCCCACTGTATGACCAAGCAATTTCCCTGATGTCACCCCAAACACACATTTCTTGGGATTAAGCCGCAGGTTATATCTGTCAACTCTCTGAAGGAACCTTTCCAATGCCTCAATATGCCCAACTCTCGTTTCTGATTTCACCATCATGTCATCCACATACACCTCAATCTCTTTGTGCATCAAGTCATGGAAGAGTGTAGTGGCCATCCGCTGATAAGTAGCTCCTGCATTCTTAAGCCCAAACGGCATTACCTTGTAACAATAGGTACCCCACTCGGTAACAAATGCAGTCTTGTGTTTATCTTCCTCAGCCATGAGAACCTGATTGTACCCTGAAAATCCATCCGCAAATGAATACATAGCAGACAAAGCCGCACTGTCAACCAGAACATCTATATGCGGCAAAGGGAAATCATCTTTCGGACAAGCTTTATTGAGATCCCTGTAGTCTACACACATTCTGACTTTCCATCTTTCTTCGGTACCGGTACTATGTTAGCCAACCATTCAGGATATTTTACCACTTCCAGGAACCCCACATCTATCTGCTTCTTAACTTCCTCTCTGACTTTCTCAGCCCATTCCGGTCTCATCCGTCGAAGTTTCTGCTTTACTGGCCTCATATTCGGATAAGTTGGTATTGTGTGCTGGGCAATGTTTCTGTCTACCCCGGGCATGTCCTCATAAGACCAAGCAAATACTTTGGCATATCTGACCAACACTTGTTCTAGTTTCTCCCTCTCTTCGGAGGTTACTTCACTTGCAATTAAAATTTCTTTGGGGTTCTCAAGTGTGCCCAAGTTAAATGCAATAGTTCTGGCTGAACTGATGTCAAATATGCTTGATTCATGCAGAGTAAATGGAAATGACTCAGGCAAGTAAGCAAAAGAAATGTCTTTATTATTGGATAATGCGGAAGTACATTCAAATAATCAGGAAGGTAAATGTCTTCATCATCTAGAGACACTTCTTCCTCTGCAATCAGGTCTTCCTCAGGCTTCTCATCCTCTTCCAGAGTCAGGCTTTCTAACTTCATCAATTCCTCCTCCCAAATCTCTGTTTCCACAGCTTTTCCAGTCAATGGTTTCTCACCCAACAAATCCTGGAAGATCTCAAACCCAGGCACCACAATCCCATTGACTTTCACAGGTTCAGGCTCTCCTTGATACCCTGAAGCTTTCACAAAGCACTCCATCAGTTTCAGGCCCTTTTTCTTGACCTTCGGCTTTTCTTCGTCAGATTTGTACCCCAAACCCTTCCGAGTAGTCTGTCCTCTGAAATCCGGCAATTTTGAACCTTTACCCGGCTCAAACTTCATTTCTCCATAATCCTAGCCACCCTAGGATCCACCCACTCCTCAAAAGTGGCTGATACCTGGAACCTCGTGAAAGGTAGTATCTCCAAGGCAGCCACGGCATTGTCTAACTCAGCCCGGATGGTAACAATCTCTCCCTCATACGGGAATCTGATCATCTGATGCAAAGTGGAAGGCACGCCCCCAAGCTTGTGAAACCAAGGCCTTCCCAACAATAAGGCAAAAGTGGCTGGGATGTCCAGCACTGTGAACTCAACCTCATCTTCAATCGGCCCTACCTTGACCATAGCCACAAAGGTACCCTCAACTCCCCGCTTACTGTCATCATAAGCTTTAATAGTCATACTGGAGGGGTCCAAGTCTGTTGCTTTCATACCCAATCTTGCCAGAATTTTCAACGGGCACACATTGATGGACGAACCGTCATCCACCATCACACATGAAGTTTTCTTGCCCCTCACTTCGGCCCTGATAAATAGAGGCCTATTATGATTCCTCCCCTCCGGCGGGAGATCATCCTCAGAAAAAGATATCTGCAAAGCTTCCTTCTGAACTGACCCAACAAACATTGCGGGGTTGGCATCCTCCGGTACCACAATCTTGCTCAAGGCCTCAACCATAGCCTGTCTATGCTCCCGAGATGCACATAATAGTTCCCAGATACTGACTTGTGCTCTAGTCTTCCTCAATTGCCTCAGCACTATACCCTTCAGTATTTTCTGCAGCCTCAACCACTTCTCTACCATCTGTCAAAGCTTCCTTACCCTTTTCCGCCATATCATTGTAAAAACGACCGCTACGTGTCATTCCCCTTACTTCCTCCTCATCACTGCTAGAGAAATCAAGCCAAAAGTCCTTCTTCTGCTCAAACTCATCCTCACTAGTGCTATCCCAGATTCCCAGGCAAAAGGCTTGAGGGTGAAAGGATTTTAGGACAAGGTCTTCTGGAAGGCCAGAATTGATCATATAGGCTGGTGGTGGTACGGCACGGTAGTTGGGTAAGGGGTTTCTGTGTGTATCGGGCTGTTCTGTTTCTGGGTTGGGTATTTTCTTGGAGTCTATTAGGTCTTGGATTTCATGGCGGAGTCGGGCGCAGTTGTCGGTGTCATGGCCTTTTTGTTGGTGGAAGTGGCAATAAAGGCTTAGGTTAATATGTGGTGGTAGGGGATTGGGTAATGGTTTGGTATCCAAGGGTTTAAAAGCCCTTGCCTCTTCAACTTCTCTAGCACCTTAGACAGGGGCCTTCCCAAGTTGGAAAACTGCCTGTTCCGGATAGCAGCAACTTCAGCAGAAACGGGCTTTGTTCCCGATGTTCCCCCAATGGGCCTCCTGTTTAGACCATAGAATTTTCTATTCTCGGCCTCTTCTTCCTCAATATCCATGACAGTTTCCCTCAACTGCCGAAAGTCTGCAATCATGGAGGTCATCCTCCTCAACTTGCCGTAAATGGAGGGCTTGGTGCCCTTGATAATCATCTTGATCTGATCCTTCTCCGAAGGCCTAGTCTGCATTTTCAATAACTGACCCCTCCACCGGTCCACATACTCCTTAAAACTCTCCTCCGCTTTCTGCTTAACATTCTCCAGATCACGGAGTGACAAATCGATCTCCAAGTCAGTGACATACTGTTTCAGGAAGGCATCAGCTAACTCCCTCCCTCCAATCTTCCTTCACTTCTTCTCCAAACTGTGGTACCATACCACGGGAGCTCCTTCAAGCGACATTCCAAACATTTTCTGCACCTGGCGCTGAGATAAGCCAACTGAACTCATGACTGATACAAACTGTCGGAGATGCACCCTCGGATCCCCATTCCCGTTGAACTTAGCCATATCTGGCATCTTGAACTGTGCAGGCAACTGTTCCTCAAAAGTCAATGTGTCATAATCCAGCAAATCCTCATTCTTACCCCTCATCTTGCGGGTAACCGACTCAACCTGATCCCGAAGTTTCTGTAACTCTGTCTGAGACCCAGATACTCTGCCTGCTGCATACTCTGCCATATCATCATCAAAAGCGGGGATATCATCCCCCAATCTGTTCGGAGATTCCTCTTGCCTCACATCCCCAGAATGAACCCCGGCACGAGACCCAGCTATACCAGCCATAGCAGTAGTCAAAGCCTGCAACTGTTCAGTGATCTTGGCGAGACCATTCTCTAACTGATCCATACGGGACACCTCATTATCGGATTCACTCATACTTGTTCTTTTAGTGAGTCTGGTTCCTTCTCTAACCCAAACGGTATCTATGGTGTCTTTTAAGACACAGAGGATGTTAACAGGGTATATGTATGCATGATATGCATAAGAAATATATAACATATATTAAATAAAATTCTCAAACAAATCGGCCTATTATCATTTTAGAAACTTTTGGGACAACTGTCATAAGGGTGAACCCGTCCCAGTTTAAATGGCCCAACGAGTTCATGTCTTATGGCAAAGAGCCCAACTAAATCCAAATGATAATATTCCGAAAACAAGCACAAGGTGGCCCATCAATCACTTAGAAGCTTTTGGCCCAATAGTCATGAAATACGTTCTTGTCCCAGTTTAAATGGCCCAACAAGCCCATATCCCATGACAAATGGTCCAAATGGATCCAAACGGTGATGTTCCCAAACATAAGCATAGAAGGGAGATAATGCAAACAACATAATAATTTTTACATAATGGCCCATCAACATTTCAGAAGCCTTGGGCCTAATAGTCATACAGTACGAACTTGCCCCAGTTTAAATGGCCCAGCAAGCCCGCATTTCTGACAATAGTCCAACTGCATCCAAATGAGGATGGTCCACAAGCACATACTCAAGGAAATAATTGCTACTTTAACCATACAAACCAGTCTATGGGTGGATTTGCAAGAGTATGGACAAAGGCTCTCACTGGCGAAGGATAGCCCACAACTAGGTCTCCCCACTCAAGGGTTCAAGCGACCAAGTGAGCGTATCCCTTTTTATACACTAAGGTACGTGCCAATGAGCTATGGTGTGTGACGGACTGTCAAATGGATTTCCCGTTGTAGATCCCCCAGAGGGAAGGTGGAGCGAGGCTCACTTAAATACCCAAGCCTCTTAGGCTCTTATCGCTTGTTGTCAGGAATAAACAACGAGTCCTCCAAATTAGTCCATCACAAAGGCTACAAGTAGATGGCCATATAGGTGCCCTCACAGCTTTTCCTTCTAGAAAGGTAGTAAGTGAAGGAAGACACCAAACCATTACCTAGCCTCAAAGTGCCCTTGATTAAACCCCACTTATCCACTATAGACATGGCCAATTAAAACATAAATCCACTCATTACAAGACAATATTTCGGGGCCAACTTTACATCCCCAGTGGAGTCGCCAGACTGTAGGACACAGGACCTGGGCGACGCCGTTCCTAGGCTCGCGGCCTAGTTGGGAAGGATTACATAACATGGAGTCGCCACCCGGTGTGAACCGGGACAAAGATTTAAGGCCGCACTCACCCCTCGCAAGGGAAGACCTCAAACCGTTGGGTTCGGAATGGTCCCTTACTTATGTCACTTGTAATGAAAGGATTCATGTAATAATTTAACTAAGCTTAAGTAACACTTATTTCCAATAGTATCATGCTTCTAAATTCTCATATGCAAAATAAAACTTATGTGTACATTTTTACATATATCTCATATTTAAAATTGCATGCTTAACATATATCAAGATAGCAGCGAACATACAACTTAATTTACATATCACATTCAGAAAAAAACACAAGCACACATATTAACCATACAAACACACATGGTAACCATACGAGCACACATATGGGCACTTTTCCAAGTGGTACGTGGAATTGTAGCCCAAGTACAGACCGCACTACCGTCCATTCGGAATCGGCTACGGAATTTACGTCTGGGTTTCCATCCGATATACCGCAAGAAATAATACTCAAATGTTATCATGACACAAGCATATGAATTGTAATACATCAACATTTGCATTTATACATGGGAGATAGTACTAGGAAAACTATGCATGAAATCTAATGAAAAAGACTCAGTTCAGTGTGTTCGCGTTCGTGTAGCGTTCGTAAACGCGTTCGAACGGAAATGAAACAGAATGCTCACGTTCGAGTAGCGTTCGTAAACGCGTTCGAACGGAAATGAAACAGAATGCTCACGTTCGAGTAGCGTTCGTAAACGCGTTCGAACGGAAATGAGACAGAATGCTCACGTTCGTATGGCGTTTGTTAACGCTTTCGAATGGAAATGAAACAGAATGCTCACGTTCGTATGGCGTTTGTTAACGCGTTCGAACGGAAATGAGACCTGATGCATGATAAGGCAAAATGTATGCGCGTTCGAGTTGCGTTCGTTAACGCGTTGATGAGTGGTATTAATCACTATTCCCAATCATTTAATCTAATATTTTTGATAGTTTCTTGAGTTTTGTGAATGTTTTGATGTGTTTTGTGTTATTTTGCAGATAAATAAAGTTGGACAGCACTGGAGGCAATTTTGGGCAAAAACCGGACAAAAATGCGTCAAGAGGGATATTTTCGTCTTTTCCGCGTCGCGCCGCCCAGACCTTCCGCGTCGCGACGCCCACGTGCGCCGAATCTGCTAACATGCGCCGGTCCACAAAATCAGAATCTGAGAAAAGTTGACTTTGCTAACGTGCGCCGTGACACGTGTCACCATCACAACAGAGATGCTAAAATGCGCCGTGCCACGTGTCGAAATCCTATTGCTTGGACGGCCACCGACCCACGTGTCATCCTACGTGTCGCCACATCATCGTCCACATCAGCAGCCACATCAGCAAGTCAACCGAGTCAACATGTCATCATCAGCCAATCACAGCGCGACACGTGTCAACCTCTCATTCGTCTGACGGCCGCCGCCCCACGTGTCGCCACGTTGTCTTCCACATCATCACAGTGATGTCACCAATGACGTCATGAACAGTGACACGTCACCAATGACGTCAGCATAATAATTGAGTTTTAGCCGCCATGACACGTGTCGCTCTAAACAGTCAGCCGCCTTGCTACGTGTCATCTCCTCATTGTGCCACGTCGACAAAATTCAGCGTCGCGACGCTGAGGCTTTGGCGTCGCGACGCTGGAACAGTGAAAAATATTTCTATAAATACTGCGCGAATTTCAGAATTTTAGTGTGCCTTTCTCTCTCTCATCTCTTTGATGAAGAGAGAGTTTCTCTCTCTAAAAAAATATTATTTTTATTTTTTTAGTTTGTAATTTATTTTAATTTACTTTTGTAATAATAGTAATTTAATTTTTACTTTTTACTTTTTACAGTTTCTACTATTCATCATGTTGAAATAATTTCCCTATGCTAAAGTGAAAGGTAATTATTTTACTATTGCTATTTAGATTAATCTCCCTTAAAAATAATATATTTACTATTTAAAATTCTGATTAATAAAGGAATACCGCTATATGGTCGGTTGGTATATTTATTTTCTGTTGGTTTAAACCTGATTAATCAAGGATACCGCCAGATTGGTCGGTTGGTTAATTTATTTTGGTACCGCCTTTATGGCTGGATTATGGACAAATATTACCGCCTATATGGCTGGTTGGACTTAATTGGACTTAATCAGGATACCGCCAGATTGGTCGGTTGGTTAAATAATATCACAAGTTTATATATTATTTTATGGGAGATATCTAAATTAGTAGTAGTAAAAGTAATTCCTTTTACCTTAGCATTTTATTTTATGGCAATTACTTTTCAGTATTTACTTTTCAGCATTTTTACTTTATGTCTTTTATTTCAGTTATTAGTCCTAATGTCCTATTTGTGTCATAACTAAATAGTTATCTGGGGTTGTAATGAATTTCAATATCACCGTTTATAAGGGTTAGATTATAGTTTGGGTAATATAATGATTTATTTATTGAGTCTTAATCTTAATGCTTTTTATTAACCGATCACTAATAAAATTGATTAGGTAAACTTAAAATGAACTAGACATAGAGATTTTAAGTTTAAAACCTTAGATTCAATAGCCCACGATCTTCCTTAAGGATAGATAACCCTTTCAATAGATTTCCTTACAGGATAGGAATATACCTGTCGGGCGAGGGTAGCCATAAATTGGAACTTAATCTTAATGAATCCAGATAATGTGGTTGACATAGGAATATGGTTCAATTGGGTTATACTGGGTATTTGTGTCTGACCATCGACAGATGCATTCGCATAATTTCGTGTTCCAGGTTAATAAATCATTGTATTTCCTAACTATAAAATAATCACTTCATCTTTATAATGATATTGGAATAAATCACAACCCTAGATCTTTGTGTCTTTTGTTATTTTCCTTAGTATTTTCTTTTGTCTTTTTATTTATTTATTTATTTAACAACACCACTTTCAACCAATCAAACAAACAATCTCTATTCTCCATTTAATTAGATATTTGTAAATAAATAGATTCAACAATTAATAACAACAGTAGGAATTAAGTCCTCGTGGGATCGATATTTTTATACTACTTGAACGATACGTGCGCTTGCGTTATACGTGTGTGTTTACGCCGGTCAAGTTTTTGGCGCCGTTGCCGGGGACTTAATTTTCTTGAGTTCTTAATTTTGAAACTATCCAATTTACTTATATCTAATTTTCTTTCTTTATTTTGTAATTTTTATTTCTTTTGTTTTCAGGTGATAAAAAAAGGAACACTACTGGGAGATTGAAAAATTACAAGCGTTACAAGAAGATACACCCCAAATCTGGGAGCAACAGTCCGGTTTTCTGTGGCCTGTTGTCGAGCCCAATAATTATCACTGGATGCCAGAACCAAGCAATGCTACATTTGTTCATCAGAACGAAATGGGGAGATGTGTGATTTGTGATAGTAACCACCCGAGCGATCAATGTATATATCGATCAGAGTGGGAGAATTTCTGGAGACAATCATGGTACGAAGAGCCATCACATTTCACAGAATCACATTTTCCATCTTATCCACCATCTTCCTTCGATCCTTATCAAGAACCAGAACCATCCGAGGAAGATCAATTAATTCACATGTTCAAAGAACAAGGAGCTCGATTGATGCACAAATTCATAGTAACGCAGAATCCATACAGAGAATGACAGATCAGATCAGACAATTAACAGAAAACCAGAACATCATACCTCAAGAACCAGTTTCAGATGACACTGATGAAGCCTTCGAGTACCCAGAAATCCACGATGACACCTTAACAGAGGAGGAGGTTGAGCAGTATCAACAACCAGAGGTATCAGTTCAGGAACCCGAACCGGCAAAGTCTCGATTTGATTTCTATTATTCAGATTCTGACGAGGATGAAGCTGAAATATTTCTACCAAATACATCAAAAATTGAGGATGGAATTCTGTATCCTCAAAGTGAAGATCTTGGAGATTCCATTGCACAAATATTTGATGAAGAAATACCTGAGCCAATCATTTCAACCAGATCAGAGGATGAAGACCTAAAATCTAACATTTCTTTTCAGGTTGAACATTTTGAAACATGTATTTCACAGATGACAGATGAAGAGCTGAATGCAGAAATTTTCAAATACATCTGTGAAGAAAAGGTGGAGCAAGAAGCAGAGCAAATAGAAGAGCAAATATCTGACCTTATTAAAGATCCAGAGCATTCAGGAGAAACATCGCTGTTTTGGGGAGTACAAATCAAAGAAACCACTCAGAAGCTTGACAAAATGGAATTTCCATTCCAAGTCAAGCACCATACGAGACCTCCTGATTTTCTTCTTTCTTTGCAGGAATCACTGGAGCAACAAAGATAAAAAAAGTGGCACGAGCATTGAATAAGACAAAATTCTTTTTACCACTTTACCGTTGGAAGAGACCCTTCAAAAGCAACGCTCACGGGATTGTCTTTAATCGGACATCCAAAACGACATTGAAACCTCCTTAACAGATGAATTTCAGTCACGTCTGGCTGAAGACGAAAAATTTAGCGCTAGCAGGGAGGCAACCCATGCAATTTGTTGTAATTTATTTAATTATTTATTTATTTTTGTGTGTGAACTTTTTAATTGTGTGTAGTTTTGCAGGAAAAATTAAAATGGAATTTATCAGGACAAAGCAAACCAGTACAAGCGGGATTTTCACAAAATAAAAATTTGACAAAATCACGAAGATACAAAATTGATCCAGGAAAGACGGCCGAGTAAGAAGTCTTATGGATTTATCTGTCGCAAGACATGGTTTTGCCAAAAAAAAAAAAAAAAAAAAAAAAAATTGAATTGTGATTTGGTTGATTATGACTGTGGATTGGATTACGAAGTGTTGGATTGTTGGTAGTTTGATTAGTAGTTGTGGGGGCGAAGAATTGAATTGGAGTGTTTGTGGCATTTGATAGATTTAGGTTGTGTTGGATAATCAAAAATTCAGGGGAGATTCTGTCGGATTTTTCTAAAAAATGCCAAAGTTGGGATTTGACTGGTGATAATTTTTTAGGATGAATTTGGGGAGATTTTAAATTTTTAAAGGAGACTCTGTCGAAATTTTCACTAAAAAAAATCGTCAAGTATCAATTGGACATAAATTTTTCCTATCGGTAATTTTTCCTGTAAAATTTCAGCTGACTAGGTAATATCTTCTAATCTCTTTTGTGTATACATAGTGTGAATTTTTTAATTTTGTGTGTTATTTTTGTAGGGAAAAGCACAAACGAAGCATTTTAATACAGAATGAATTGTGTTTGACAATCAATGATGAGAAACAATTCATTAGCGATGGCTGAATAAGGAATAAAATCTTGAGACAAATCCTAATGAATTTATACTACGCGAGTGGCGTATTGCATACACAATTCCGTTGCCTTAATTATTGCTTTGATTCACTTTTCTTTTGTAATTATCTTTATTTTCGTAGACAGGATCCAGACTTTTTGACCTTTCACGATTCATTTTGTTGTTTAGCTAACAAGCTTCCTCTGGAAGATACTTGTGCTATTTTTACTTACCCTTTTCAGGTATTATAAATTCAACTCATCATTGCACATTTGAAGATATCCAGAGTAAAACATGGAAGCCACTTCAAGAAGACGAGTTGAAAACATTTGTGTGTTTTGCGGTAGTACGGTTGGTACTAAACCACAATACATAGAAGCAGCACAGGAATTGGGTCGAGTCTTAGCCGCAAGGAATATACACTTAATATATGGCGGAGGTAATCTCGGACTAATGGGGATTGTTTCAAAGGCTGTACAGGAAGGAGGCAATCATGTTTTAGGAATCATCCCAAAACCCTTGGCAGAAGCAAATCTTATTGAACCAACAAACGGAGAGGAACTGATCGTGCCAGGTATGTCTGAACGACTGGTAGAAATGATTAACCGTTCTGATGCTTTTATTGCTTTGCCAGGTGGCTTGGGCACATTGGAGGAAATTTTTATTGTACTATCTTGGGCGAACCTAAACATACACCAGAAACCAATTGGACTGTACAACGTTGATGGGTTTTATGATTTTCTTTGTGTGTTTCTTGATGATGCTCGGAGAAATGGGTTCGTGTCGAAACCTATGAAAGAACTCCTCTTCACTGCCAGAACTGCTCCAGATTTAATTGACCAACTCATAGCCTATGAACCGAAAGTTGACCCTATCATATCAAAGATAAATTGGTCCGAGGACGATCGTGGTAAGAGGCGTCGAATTAATCTGGATCTTAACCTGTAATTTTCCTGTAGAATTTCAACTAACCAGGTATTATTTTCTAAACTCTTCTTCTACTGTTTAAGACATTGGGGACAATGTCTCATTTAGGTTTGGGGGTGAGGTATAGTTAATAGTACTTGTTTGTATTGTGTTTTTTTTTTTTTAGTCTAAAATTTTTCGAAAAATACAAAAAAATTGAAAATTTTTCAAAAATTACAAAAATATTTTACTTTTTTTGTGTGTTTTATTTTGACTAAAAAGGTGAATTGGTAAGAAATAGCCGAGTAAGGAGTTTCCACTCTTGAGACGTATTTCAAACCATTTATTTCGAAATAAGTTAATTTTTGTTTATTTCCTTTTGAATTATTTAATTTGTGAATTCTCCATAATACTGACTAAAATGAATCTTCATATGCTCATTTGACAGGTATTATCAACATACATAGTAACATACAGACATGAGCTGTAATTGAAAAATTTGTAATATCCGTGCTATAGTTTAATTGGAGGAAGCATCTCTAAATAGTGATGGAGTAAAAAAAAAAAAAAAAAAAAAAAAAATTTTGATGTACAAAATAAAGTATCTAAGATCCGGGTTATTAAGTCTGTAAGGGTGTTTTAACACCTAGTGCCCTAAAACCAACTGGTTTGGGAGTCATTGGCCCAAAGCTCGCTACATGGATCGAAGATACTGCAAAAATATATTCATATCTGAAGTCTGAGTAATTAAGTTCGTAGGGGTGTCTTAATACCTGGTGCCCTAAAGCCAACTGGTTTGGGAGTCACCAACCCAAAGCTCGCTACATAGACGGAAGGTATTGTATATAAATAAAAAGTCAAAATTCAGAAAGCAAAGAAAAATCAGAAAAATCAGAAAAATTATTCCATTGCTACAAAAAGGTGTGAAATCTGATAGAACTTTAGGACAAAAATATTACTCTCTTATCAACTGCACTTATGACTGTTGTGGGCAAAAATGAGTTGATTAATATTTGTTGGCTGTGTATATGGAGAATGGTAAAAATAATCGGAGAATTTAGACTTATTTAGTAATTTAGAAAGAAACAAAACAATTAGTAACTTGTAGTAGAAGTTTCACCTGATTAGTTACTATCTTCTTTATTCTCTTTTCGCTTGTCTTTTTGCTTTTGTGTGCATTAGTTTTAATACCTTTTTACTTTTGTAAAATGTTTGTGGGTATCATTGCTGTAAACCCTCACGAGACTACACTCGTCCACTAGGGACACCTAGGGGTTTAAAGGCTTGTTGCATATGCTAAATGCAACCGTGATCCCTACGAAAGTGGCTTAGTTAAATTTTGTTATTTTATTTTGTATTTTGCTCGAGGACTAGCAAAATGTTAGGTTTGGGGGTGTGATGAGTGATATTTATATATCATTTCCCACTCATTTAATCTAATATTTTGTATAGTTTCTTGAGTTTTGTGAATGTTTTGATGTGTTTTGTGTTATTTTGCAGATAAATAAAGTTTGGGGACAGCACTGGAGGCAATTTTGGGCAAAAACCGGACAAAAATGCGTCAAGAGGGATATTTTCGTCTTTTCCGCGTCGCGCCGCCCAGACCTTCCGTGTCGCGACGCCCAGCGTGCGCCGAATCTGCTAACATGCGCCGGGTCCACAAAATCAGAATCTGAGAAAAGTTGACTTTGCTAACGTGCGCCGTGACACGTGTCACCATCACAACAGAGATGCTAAAATGCGCCGTGCCACGTGTCGAAATCCTATTGCTTGGACGGCCACCGACCCACGTGTCATCCTACGTGTCGCCACATCATCGTCCACATCAGCAGCCACATCAGCAAGTCAACCGAGTCAACATGTCATCATCAGCCAATCACAGCGCGACACGTGTCAACCTCTCATTCGTCTGACGGCCGCCGCCCCACGTGTCGCCACGTTGTCTTCCACATCATCACAGTGACGTCACCAATGACGTCATGAACAGTGACACGTCACCAATGACGTCAGCATAATAATTGAGTTTTAGCCGCCATGACACGTGTCGCTCTAAACAGTCAGCCGCCTTGCTACGTGTCATCTCCTCATTGTGCCACGTCGACAAAATTCAGCGTCGCGACGCTGAGGCTTTGGCGTCGCGACGCTGGAACAGTGAAAAATATTTTTCTATAATACTGCGCGAATTTCAGAATTTTAGTGTGCCTTTCTCTCTCTCATCTCTTTGATGAAGAGAGAGTTTCTCTCTCTAAAAAAATATTTTATTTTTATTTTTTTAGTTTGTAATTTATTTTAATTTACTTTTGTATAATAAGTAATTAATTTTTACTTTTTACTTTTTACAGTTTCTACTATTCATCATGTTGAAATAATTTCCCTATGCTAAAGTGAAAGGTAATTATTTTACTATTGCTATTTAGATTAATCTCCCTTAAAAATAATATATTTACTATTTAAAATTCTGATTAATAAAGGAATACCGCTATATTGGTCGGTTGGTATATTTATTTTCTGTGTGGTTTAAACCTGATTAATCAAGGATACCGCCAGATTGGTCGGTTGGTTAATTTATTTTGGTACCGCCTTTATGGCTGGATTATGGACAAATATTACCGCCTATATGGCTGGTTGGACTTAATTGGACTTAATCAGGATACCGCCAGATTGGTCGGTGGTTAAATAATATCACAAGTTTATATATTATTTTATGGGAGATATCTAAATAGTAGTAGTAAAAGTAATTCCTTTTACCTTAGCATTTTATTTTATTGCAATTTACTTTTCAGTATTTACTTTTCAGCATTTTTACTTTATGTCTTTTATTTTTCAGTTATTAGTCCTAATTATGTGTCATAACTAAATAGTTATCTGGGGTTGTAATGAATTTCAATATCACCGGTTTATAAGGGTTAGATTATAGTTTGGGTAATATAATGATTTATTTATTGAGTCTTAATCTTAATGCTTTTTATTAACCGATCACTAATAAAATTGATTAGGTAAACTTAAAATGAACTAGACATAGAGATTTTAAGTTTAAAACCTTAGATTCAATAGCCCACGATCTTCCTTAAGGATAGATAACCCTTTCAATAGATTTCCTTACAGGATAGGAATATACCTGTCGGGCGAGGGTAGCCATAAATTGAAACTTAATCTTAATGAATCCAGATAATGTGGTTGACATAGGAATATGGTTCAATTGGGTTATACTGGGTATTTGTGTCTGACCATCGACAGATGCATTCGCATAATTTCGTGTTCCAGGTTAATAAATCATTGTATTTCCTAACTATAAAATAATCACTTCATCTTTATAATGATATTGGAATAATCACAACCCTAGATCTTTGTGTCTTTTGTTATTTTCCTTAGTATTTTCTTTTGTCTTTTTATTTATTTATTTATTTAACAACACCACTTTCAACCAATCAAACAAACAATCTCTCTATTCTCCATTTAATTAGATATTTGTAAATAAATAGATTCAACAATTAATAACAACAGTAGGAATTAAGTCCTCGTGGGATCGATATTTTTATACTACTTGAACGATACGTGCGCTTGCGTTATACGTGTGTGTTTACGCCGGTCACGCGTTCGAACGGACACGGACCTGATGCATGAAATAGGATGCAATACATAAACAGAAAATAAAGGGGCGCGGCGAAGCACTGCCGTAAAGGTGACCTTTTGGGGCTATTGATCTCTCAAAGAGAGGACCTTTAGACCAACATACTAAGCCCATGCGCGTCACATCACACATACAAGAATAGAACCAATCATATCAACCAAGTATGCCCGATTGAACGTATCTCGCGTCCAACCGAACATACATCAACCGGCGCGACGAAGTAGTGTCACGAAGGTGGCCTTTTCGGCTCTTTGTCTCCCAAATGGAGGACCTTTGGACTAACTCACTAAGCCCATGCGCTTGGTTGAATCATGCATAACTAACGACATATTGAATTCAAGTAAAGCAAACTAAATAAACAAGAGCAACACAACAAAAGAAAGATGGTGCCGTTTACCCAAGCGGTACGTGGAGTTGTGGCCCGAGTACAGATCATATTACCGTCCATTCGGAATCGGCTATGAATTTTATGTCCGGGTTTCCATCCGATAACCGCGAGAGTTGACACATCTCTCGTTCATCCAATACCCACAACATACATCATACACACAACAGATACCACAAATACAGAAATATAATCAAAATAAATAACCAGAAAATAAAATGAGAATAAG
This sequence comes from Zanthoxylum bungeanum, assembly GCA_019454045.1. Taxonomy (NCBI): domain Eukaryota; kingdom Viridiplantae; phylum Streptophyta; class Magnoliopsida; order Sapindales; family Rutaceae; genus Zanthoxylum; species Zanthoxylum bungeanum. Next base: position 25,161 of record SKCR01049357.1, read on the forward strand.
TGTGAAAGATACCCTCAGGTCTAACCTTTTAAGCCGTCTCTCGGACTCACGTTCCACGAAGATCGGAAGGGGGTAAAGCTCCGCAACTTTTCTGGTCCGCTGGTTCAACGTCCTAGCTCACTGCTTCGCTGCTTTGCTTACGGTTCGAACTCCGTTCTGCCCTATTCGGCTCCTGTTTTGCTGCTCACTGCACGGGCTACCGGTTTCAACATTTCAACATTTTCAAAGAACTATTCCAAGTTTGTGTGGGTTCTTAGTGCAATTAAATGTGATTATTATAAATTATCTATGCAGTTTTTATGTTACTGTTTTTTAAGGATTTGGGCTGCTGTTTTAAGGTAATCTAGGAGGTTGTTTAGGCGTGTTTTAGGATTCGGCTATGGTGGTTGTAAGTGTTTTGGATTCGGCTATGGTGGTGGGCTGCTGTATATGTGGCTGTTTTCGGCTATGGAGGGTGGTGGCTTGTGGTGGTTTCTTTTTTTCTTTCTTGTGTATGTGTGAAGTGTTTTCTTTTTCTCTTGTTTAGTCTTGGGTGTGAATTCTATGTGTGTCAAGGAGATGAATGGCCTTGGTTAGGGGTTGTTTATATAGAGAAGGGTTAGGGTTGACAAGGGAAGGGATTTGTGCATTAAATTAGGATATGATTTAGTTTTAAACAAGGAAATCAAAGGATGAGGGGGGGGACAAAATATTTTACTTTAGGAAGTTGTAATATTTAATTTGTGTTGGTTTAGGAATACAAATTTTATATTAGTAATTATCTTATTAGATTAGGAAGTCAAATATATGATTGGCTTTAATTGGTTATGATTGATTTAATTTAGTATGATTATATTTGATTTAGTATGTGATTTGTTTATTTAGGAATGATTTATATTTACTTTATATTTATTAATTTAGTTTAATTTAATATTTGATATTTAATGGATAGGTAATTGGAATGTTTAATATGATAATTTAATATTTATTTATTTATTTGGGATGTGTTTTATGGGCTTTGGGGAGCTAATGGGCTGGGCGTGAGGCTAGCAGCAAAACCAGAATTCCGACACTGTTCGAACGCTCCCTCGAACGCTACACGAACGCCCCGCAATCTGCTTCCCGTTCGAACGAAGTAAAGAACGCAGCACCAACGAAGACAGTGAGCTTGCTTATTCTGAATTTCCCCTTCCGATATCGTTTCCGTTCCCGCGGCTTCCGTGACTCAAAAGGTAGTTGTCTCCAAATAAGACTCCTCATCGGGTTTCACATGCGAAAATGCAATGCCTACAGCGATGTCTCATTAGACATTGATAGCACTAATCTTTTCCAACAAAGAAACTAAGTATTTGGATAAATCCAAATACAAATGGGGATTACATTTAATCTCAGGACATCTAGGTACTCATAATTCAATCCCAACTCCACCACTCTCTCCTAAAAGGATTGAAATTCAACTACTTCAAGAAAATCCTAAGCCGACTAAGAGGCTACTTCACAACCTATAAAATGAGAGAGGGTTTAAGGGATTGAGGCACTCACCGATGACTGATTCAGCACGTAATATTCATCATTCCAATTTAGGCTATCACACTTGAGTTGTCTTCTTTCTTCTCTCCTTTTGTCATCATCATCACTGACTTGAGCATTGGAGTACCTACGAATGTCCACTATACCAGTGGGTACCTACTCTACGCTATGTTTACTTCTGTTTTGTAGGATCGTTGGAGCCCTCATTATATAAATTTCCGATTGTAGGCCGAAGGCGAAATTCAGCGTCTACACTTATAAAATTTTGGTCTTGATTCTTTAGAGTTCAGTTCAGATTTGGGTTGGGAATTTGATATTAATGGTTCTGACTGTGTTAGTCTCGAGACCAATGATAAGTTCCTGCGAGTCAAACACTTCGAAATTTGAAATCTTCCTTTTTCTTTGTAATTTAAGTCAATATTTTTTTAGTGAATTTTGGTTAGTTCTTTCTATATTTTAGAATTATAGAATCAGAATCCTTATTTTAGAATTACTTATTGGTTATGGAGAACGTGATAATTTTGAGATAAGGAGAGTCGCTCGATTAGAAGATTAAGATCGGCAATGAAGCCAATGCGACGACGTTGAAGAAAGACGATGATAGTGTTAAGGATTAAAGATTGTGAAAGTGACTTGCATATGATGAAGACATGAAGAAGCCGACTATGAAATGATGAAGTCGTAGCTTGTAACGAAAATATAAATGAGCTGTTATAGTGATAATAAGATGTTAGATTTTTGGTGATAATTTGATGTTAGATAATATAACATATGATAAATAATTGTTCATGTGTGTTGCAATCTGAATCAGAAACTTAGAGTCTGATGCTGAAGGTCAGGGTCTGAATCAATACTTCAGAGTCATACTTTACCGCAACCTCATAGTCAGACCCTACCGCAACCTCAGAATCAGATCATACATCAGACTCTACTGCAACCTCAGAATCAGACTCTCTTAACTCAATATTAGAATCCCATATACCAAACTCATATATGTTATGATGGAGACAAGTGGCGCCATAATTAAAATATTCAAAACATTCAAAAGTGGAGCCATAATTCAAAATTTTAAAATATTCAAATATTGGAGCCATAATTCAAAATTCAAATATTAGAATTTAGGCAACCAAATCTGGCTATAAATAGAGAGCTAATTTTAAATTATTTGTAACAATAATTATATATATTTTTTGTAATCATTCCAGTTAATAAAAATATAATCTCTTGGCCATCTTCGTTTTCCTTTACCTTCTTGCATTTTCTTATTTTCCAAACAACAAAATAAATCACCAAGAACAACTCACTTTCATGAGATTTTACATGGTATCGGAGCTACCAAATTCTGGCCATCATATTCAATTCTATTCGTCACTTTCAATTGTTATGGTTGATCTTCATCTGTAAATTGCAGAACTCTATTTCAAAACAAATTACTCTGATAAATTTTTTTTTTACATGTTTCAACCAATCATCGCCATTATCATCACATTTTAGTGTTCTGATTTACATTTTTCTTTTCTTTTTCGATTCAATTACAAATACAAATATTTTATTCTGTTTTCTTTATTTCCAAACAAAACAGTCTCGCTTACATTTCATTTATCTTCATGCTTGTACTATATCATTGTCCAAAGACGTTAAACAAGTTCTTTCTTCATGATTGTATTATATCATCGTCCATGAGATGTTAAACAAGTAGAAGTGAAACGTCTATGAGACATCAAACAAGTAGTAGTAGATCTTTCATTTTATTTTCAAGCTTATCATTAAAACAAACAGAACATCAGAATCATTATTTCCTTCTTCCTCTTTTTGAATCAAACAAATAATTCATATGTTTCCATTTTATCTTCCATTCCTCATCCGTTTATTAGTTTTGGTTCCATTTTCCCAATAAACAAACAGCCATGGGACTTCCATTCATCATTTCGACTTAAACCTCTCTTTACTAACATTCACATCATATTGATCAGATCACATTCTCTTCTATATTGATCAGTTCATCAGCCTATCTCATGTAATGTCCTCATTTCCATTTTCAAACTTAACATTTGTACACGACCTTGAGTTTGAGGGGGATGTTAAGGATTAAGGATTGTGAAAGTGACTTGCATATGATAAAGACATGAAGAATCCGAATATGAAATGATGAAGTCGTAGCTTGTAATGAAAGTGTAAAAGAGATGTTATAGTTATATTGGATGTTAGATTTCCGGTGATAATTAGATGTTAGATAATATAGCATATGATAAATAATTATGCATATGTGTTGCAATATAAATCAGAAACTTAGAATCTGATGCTGAAGGTTAGGGTCTGAATCAATACCTCAGAGTCAGATTCTACCACAACCTTAAAGTCAGGCCCTACCGCAACCTCAGAATCAGATCCTACATCAGATTCTACCGCAATCTCAAAATCAGACCCTACATCAAACTCTACCGCAACCTCAGAATCAGACTCTCTCGCACTCAACATTAGAAGCTCAGATACCATACCCTACCTTACTCAGCATCAGAATCTCATATACCATACTCAAATATGCTATGATCGAGACAAATGACGCTATAATTCAAATATTCAAAATATTCAAAAGTGGCGTCTTAATTCAAAATTCAAATATTATAATTTAGGCGTCAAATCTGGCTATAAATAAAGAGCCGATTTTAGATTACTTGTAACAATAATTTTATATCATTTTGTAATCGTTCCAATTAATGAAAATGTAATCTCTTGAATATTTTTGTTTTCCTTTAATTGCTTATATTTTCTTATTTTCCAAACAGAAAATAAATCACCAAGAATAATTGCTCACTTTCATGAGATTTTACAAATAGTTTCATGGTTACTAATACCATTTGGATAGGGTCGGTGTCGGAAATTGTGCCGAAAATCCCGCTTGTTAGTTTTAAGCCGCTAGTGGTCGGAAAGGCCGATGTTTACGCCAGATTGGAATTCATTGTGTCTCCGACGCCGAGCGCGCTGCCTTTGTCGTCATTTTCACAGAAAAACAAATCTTGATTGATACTACTCGAGATATCAAGCGCTTGCTCCAACTCGGGCTATGAGAACCGGCTCATGGTTCTTGGATTTTTCATATTTTGATTTAATTTCGTCTCGATTTATTTGTTCACACCGATTTTCAAGATCTTGTATTCCCCAGGATTTTTTTTTAACTCTGAGGGGTCGATCTAAAAATAATAGGAAAATACGGGGCCAAATTAGGAAATATTTAGTATTATATTATTGTCAGTGATCTTAGTCGAGGTGCGCGTAAGTTGGTTCGGACACCTCGATTATCAAAAAAAATAAAATTTTATGATATGTTGGTGTTAATATGGATGTATAGAAATAGGAAAAAACTGCTATGTTCGAGGTTTTTGACCAATTTATGTGTCGGCAAATATGACCAACTCATTTTAAAAATTGGCTTTATAAAGAGAGTGTTCAAATGTTAACAAATTACTAATTAATCTCATACTTAATTAATGTGAGATCTTAACATTCCACCTTCCTTTAAAATCAATATCTTTGGCGGTTTATACCCTGGCTAGGTGTTAATATGAGGCCAGAGCCAACTTCAAAGAACCTATATACTCTGATACCAATTATTACAAACTCATAAGAAGAATCCGTACTTAAAAATTCAATTTACAAGGAGAGAGTGTCTGTAAAATTCAAACTTTAGCTCTTTGATATTGAAAGATTGGACTAGTTTGGGCCTTCATTAATTGCTTATGACCCATTCTTTATGTGTGATTACGAATGTCTTCATAACTTGTAATGGCCACTCACGAAAAGATTATCCTTATAATAAGTGCTTGTTTTGGGTTTGGGAATGCTTAATTTCTTGTTAATTACAAATTAAAACAAAATATGTGGTTAGCTTGACTGATTAAAATTTGCTAAGTTCTGCAAGAATGGATGATCATCTTTTACAAGTTGATAATCTTTTACTAGTCAATCGATGTTGCCATGGCACATAAATTTTATGTTCACAAAAAATAACATGAGCCCATGTAAGTAAACAACACTACAGTTGATTTGTACTTGTATCTAACTGGAAAATTTGTCATCAAATTGAAGGCAAGAACTTGACAAGACTCATGTTTTGATTTAGTTTTTTCTTAGGGAAGTTAAAGTGGTATTTGACTAATAATCCAACAATTATGTATCTAGGCAAGATGAGGCTTTTTAAAAATTAATTCACTTAATTTCATTGGTGAATTATATGTACTAGAATGCCCTGAATGACTAAATACTACAAAAAAGTCAATGAAGGTTGGTTGAATGGTCATACTCATAGTAGAACAGTTTAAACGACGATTATTCAGTGATTTCTCATTGATAGGGATTAATCTGATTTGATCGAAAATTACCGATTTGATTAGCTACCTAAAATCATCGAATGTTGACCAATTCATCTCTAATTTTTGATTTTTTAAAACCACTCGATTTATAGAAAGACTCATTTTCTTATTCTTTTCCCTATTGTTTTATTATTATTTAGAGATTTCAATCATCTTTCTAAATTTTATGATTGTTTACTCTTTTTATGATAAATTAATAATTTTTAGTGATTTTTAAAGGATCATAAGAAATAGATTTTTTTTTTTATCGACTTGACTTCAATGTAGTTACCGAATAGCAGCATATAAATGGACGGTAATGTAGTTACCGAATAGCAGCATATAAATGGACGGTGCGGGAGTCAAGTTGTAATATCAAATCTAGGGGTGTTCATATTTTCGAGTCAACCCGCGACCTGACCCTACTCCCTCGTGTTTCAACTAATTAAAAATAATACATTTTCGGGTTAACCCGACCTGATTTTTTATGGGTCGGGTCACAAGTTTGATTATATTTTTATTAATTTCTAAAAATTTATTATTTTTCTAAATTTTTATTATTTTTTAAAGTTTTTACTCTTATTTCAATTGTTTAGTACTTTTATTGTCTTGAAATTTTATATGTATGACAAGTTTCATGACATAAAATAATTAATATTTATGTCTCAAAATAATTAATACATAAAAAATTTCTTTTTTCGTCGACTCGCTCAGGTTTGCAATCTCAAATTTTGGGTTCAGGTTCGGCGACCTGCGTGACCCGATCCGATCGAATTTCTCAAAATTAAAAAACATCAATCCGACCCGATCCGTAAGCACCTCTAACCAAAACTGCCCTTTTAATTTTAATATTTTCTATACTAGTATACTGTGAGTCCAAATCTTCTGTCCCATCAATTATGTTCCACTCCATGCTCCACCAATCAAATTTGGACAACTAATATCTCTCATTAAATGAGAGAACTCTGATTTTAACACTCACCAATCAAATTTAATGAGAGATATTAGTTGTCCAAATTTGATTTGTGGAGCACAATTAATGGGACAGAAGATTTAGACCAGTATACTGTCATATAATTTTAAACGCTCTCAAAGCCGGGCAACTCGGCTTTGAGAGCGATTTTGTATGGTATCAAAATTGCCCTTATAGTTTCAGAATTTTCCATACTACCCCAATACTTTAGAAAAATTTCAAACCACCTCTTATGATTATCATAGTTATGATATATGTTGTTATTGAAATTTTGAAAATACACTATATTTTGAACTTGTCCAACTTGAGGTAAATTTCTGACTACATCCCTGAACATGATGCAATTTCACTTGAATTAAATAGTCACAAAAATTCAACCAAGTGCCTCATTTTCTCTTATAAATATATATGTGAATACATGTAATGTAAGTTTAAAAATATTTATTGTGGATGTGCATTGATACTATATATATATATATATATATTTGAAAATTTTAGAAATCATGCCGTCAAATCATCCTAGCAGGACTTAAGCGGAGTAAGTAAAATCATCGACTGTCCCAGATTCTTACAAGAAATGCACCCCCTGAGTTTTAACCAAGAACTTGAAAACCATATTCTAAACCCTACACCACCAAGCCACCCCTTTGAGTACGATTGATACTATATGCTATATGCAATTTGCATTTAACAAAGTTGACAAATATATTTGTAGAATAATTATGGATATGCAGATAAGTAACCTTATATTAGTTTACTTTTAATGTCAAATGTTAATATTGTACGTCTTTGATGTCATTTGCCAAGAGGATGAACACGAAAATTTTCTAACAGTTTTTAAAGTATGACGAAAACTGAAACTGAAAAGGATATATAACTTGCATGGACATGGAAACAAGCAATCCCACGTTTATCTCACCAAACTATATAAATAATAATAACATTTTAATTTAATTTAGAGTTACCAAGAAAACGTTAGATGCCATTGTTGACTAAGTACGGCGACCCTGAATTTTGGAGACCCTAAATAAATTTTTAAAGTACATGACTCATATCGATAAAAGATATATTTTTTTGTATTCCTTATTATAGTGGATTGTTAGAACTCACAAAAATGAGTTGTTCTTGGTGATTTATTTGTTGTTTGGAAACTAAGAAAATGCAAGAAAGTAAATGTAAACGGTAATATATGCTTAAGGGACTACATTTTCATTGATTGGAATGATTACAAAATGATATGAAATTATGGTTACAAGTAATCTAAGATCAGCCCACTATTTATAGCCAGATTTGATAACTAAATTCTAATTACAAATATTTAAATTTTGAACATTGGCGTCAATATTTAAAATTGAATAGGATCGCTCCAATATTTGAATATTTGAAATTGATGTACGGCGCCAGTGATACATGTAACGTAAGCTCATGTCCATGCAAGCTTATCAACTTATATAACGTATCATCTTCGCACCAATCATATGCTTTCTTGTTTGATGTTGAGTGATGTGTTGATTCTGTTTTGAGGTCTTAATTCTGATTCTGATGCCGAGAGTCTGGTTCCGATTCTGATGCTGAGGTTCTGAGTCTGAGTCTGAAGCTGAGCCGAGGTTCTGAGTCTGAGTCTGAAGCTGAGCCGAGGTTCTGATTTTGAGTCTGATGAGGGTTTGATTCTAAGTTTACGATAGAGTCTGATGAGGGTCTGATACTGAGGTTGCGGTAGAGTGATTCTGAGAATGCGGGTCAAAACTTTGTTTCGCATCAGAATCTTATTTCAACCCTTATTTATCAATTACATGCTTGCGTAGATAATCAATTTTAGATTCAGATTGCAAAACAGATGCACACAATATTTATCATATGTTATATTATATCTAACATTTAATTATCACCGGAACAACTCCTTTATACTTTTGTTTCAAGATATGGTTTCATCATTTCATATTCGGCTTCTTCATATTTTCATCATATGCAAGTCACTGTCATAATCCTTAACATGCATATTAATTTTTCTTAAATTTGAGAGACCATAATTTTGACATAAATTAAGGATGCTTAGCGTACTGTCTTTGTGATCTGTTTCAAAATTTATGCATATATTCAATAAATTGTTCCTTTGGAATTTGCAAAATATAATTGTGTAGTTAGGACAAATTTTTTTGGGGGGGGGGGGGGGGGTGGGGGATGAAACCTAGCATGTTTTATTTAATGAACAAGACATATTAGCAGCCTATCACTTATTCAGTTCTGACTAGTAAATGTTTTAATATAAAGTGTGATGACTAAATTATTGAGATTTTAACACCTTAAAATTTACCAAGTAACAACAACAGGAAATAATAACCAAATATAATAATACGACACAAAATTTATAGTGGTTCATCAGATCAATTAGACCTAACAAGCTACATCTACTGTGGTTACTGAATTTCACTATAGTTGAATAACAAGAGGAAAAATCCTCAATTATAAGAGTACACAAGTGTTTAACTCACACGCACTCTTAAGGATTATAAGAAAAAAAAACACACTTCTTGACTTTTATTTTATCTATTTCTTTTAGTCACTCTCACACACTTTTCTTGCACACATAATCTCACCCCAATTCTCTCAAATCACTTTAGATATTTTCTTTATCTCTAATGAAAGAAACTCACAAATTTTTTGGATGCATTAAGCTCACACCAATGGAGCTATTTATAAGCACGATTTTACACTGCTTCAACTAATTGTATTTAATGCCAACCAATTACATTTAATGCTAGCTAATTATATTTAATACAAATATTTAATGTCTAGCAATTACATTAATTACTTAACAAAAAGATTTGTTGAAATCTTTTTCCATATGAGTAAAGAATTGACTTCACAAATAATTTATCAACAATCTCCCACTTGGAGACAATTCAACCATCATGCCGCAAAAACCTATTTTCGAGCTCTTCAGGCATATAAACTCATTAGTAACCACCATCTCCACTTTTCTCAGTTTCGGAGACCAACTCAAGTTGTACAAAGCTTCAGTGTACCAAGTGATACAACTTTGGTGAACATATCAGCTGGATTCTCGCTTCCAACGATCTTATATAATTTCAATGCTTCATCATCTAAAAACGAACGTATGAAATGGTACCGCAAACGATTATGCTTAGTTATTGAATGAAATGTAGGATTCTTTGCTAAGTGAATAGCGCTCTGACTGTCACTGTGCAAAATACCATTAGCTTGCACTTTATCTAACTTTGTTAAGAAACCATTTAACCATATCATTTCTTTTTCGGCCTCTGTAATAGCCACATACTCTTCTTCTGTTGTTGAAAGAGAAACTATCTTCTGTAATTTAGAAGCCCAGCTCACAGCAGTACCACTCATAGTAAATACATAACTTGTGGTACTTTTGCTTGTATCTCTATCACCACCCAAGTTTGCATCCACATTACCTTGCAGATCCACACTACTACCGCCAAAACACAAGATCATATTAGTAGTGTCTCGGAGATACCTTAAAATCCACTTCACTGCCAAGATTGCTCATATATCGACTCACAACTCCCACTGCGTGAGCAATGTCGGGTCTAGTGCATACCATGGCATACATAAGACTCCCAATAGCTGAAGCATAAGGTACATTCTTCATATATTCCATCTCTTGCTTATTTTTAGGTGAAAGCAGTTTGGACAACTTAAAATGAGTCGCCAAAGGTGTGCTAATTGGTTTAGCATCTTACATGTTGAATCTCTTCAACACCTTTTTCACATACTTCTCTTGTGATAGTTTCAAAATACCTCGCTCTTTGTCCCTAGTTATCATCATTCCAAGGATTTGCTTGGCTTCACCTAAATCCTTCATAGAGAACTTGTTTGACAATTATTTCTTTAATTGGTTCACTTATATCTGCCCCAACAATGAACATATCATCTGCATAAAGTAATAAAATGATATAGGAATTTTCAAACCTCTTGTAGTAATAACAGTGATCAGCATGGCATCTGATGTAGTCATTTTCAAACATGAAAGAATCAAACTTCTTGTACCACTGTCTTGGGATTTGCTTCACACCACAAAGACTTCTGTTAAGTTTGTATACCAAGTCCTACTTGTTGTGTGTTATATAATCTTCTGGTTGTTTCATATAAATGTCCTCCTCCAAGTCCCCATGGAGGAAAGCAGTCTTGATGTCTAGCTGCTCCAAATATAGATTCTCAGTCACCGCCATACTAAACACCAACCGAATCGTGGTGAGTTTCACAATCGGTGAAAATAATCATGTATAGTATATGCCATCATTTTGTTGAAAACCCTTTTACCACCAGTTTTTCCTTGAACCGCTTGCTACTATCTCCTTCATATTTGATTCTGTAAACCCACTTATTATTCAGTGTCTTTTCACCCTGAGGTAAATTCACCAAACTCCATGTTTAATTGGTCATAAGAGAATTCATTTCGTCCTGCATATCAAACTCTCACTTGACATATTCTTCATGATTTACTGCCTCATTATAACAATCGGATTCACCACAATCAGTCAATAATAAATATTTTAAGGATGCCTTATTTTCTCTTGTGGACCTTCTCAAAATAGGTGTATTTGGCCCAACTTCAGGAATAATAACTAATTCTTCAAAGTTAGTTACTTCTGGAGCATCTTATGAAGTTCTAACTTCCAGCTTTCTTTGATTCCCATTGGTCACATTATCACCAAGATCATCTAGACTAGCAAACTGTTTATCTTTAATTATATGACTTGCCATTTCTAGGACTGCTGCATCCTTATTCTTGTACATCATATTTTCATTAATATGACATTCTTACTCAAATAAGCTTCTTATTTTGTTCATCCTAATATATATAGTCAAATTCATCATGCAGTTAAACATTAGACTAGCTTGCTTCTCACGTAAACTCAATATAAACATATGTCACGCAACTAAACACTCTCAAATGTGATAGATCTATCTTTTTGCCGCTCCATTCTTCTTCAGGTAAAAGTTATCCAAGTGGAATTGAAGTTGTACGATTAATTAAATAAACAGCAATATTAATTACATCAGTCCACATCATGTTTGGTAAACCTGCATATATCCACATACTTCTTGCGCGCTCATTCAGAGTTCTGTTCATGCGTTTAGCTACTCCATTTTGTTATGGAGTTCTAGGAATGGTCTTTTCTATCCTGATCCAATTTTATGCACAGTACTCAAGAAATTCTTTATCGGTGTATTCTCTTTCATTCTCCGATCTCAAGCATTTAATCTTCAAACTTGTCTCATTCTCCACCCAAAACTTTCCATTTCTTGAAGGTATCATAGACATCGGATTTATTTTTCAGAAAATAAATACCTTCTTTGTGGCATCATCAATGAAGGTGACATAATACTTGGAACCTTCGGGAGATTGAACCGATGAAGGTCCCCACACATCAATATGAATCGGCTCCAACTTTGTAGTCTTGGGTGTTTTACCAAATTTTGAGAAATTAATAATCTTTTATTTCCCAAAGATACAATCTTCACACAATCCAATCTTTACTGATTTCACACCATGCAGTTTGCCTTTTGATTGCAAAACCTTCATCCTCTTCTCACTAATATGCCCAAGGCGACGATGCCATAGATTAGCATTATCAATCTCAACAGTTACTGGTAAGCTTTTGGAGTTCATGATCGTATAGAGATTTCTTGACATTTTCCCACGAGCCAAGACTAAAACTTCTTTTGTAACTTTCCAACAACAATTATAGAACTCACTCACGCAGCCTTCTCAATCCAATTGACCCACAAAGATCAAATTTTATGCTAAACCTGGAACATGTCTGACTTCATATAAATGTTGGGGTTTTGGGCGAATGGGCATATCGGAAGCGCGGTTCGGGCGAAATCATAATTTAAAATTTTTTTAAATTATCGAATAAATTATTCAATTTCTATTATGAATAATTTATTTATATTTCACCTAAACCTATTTATTCGATATCAAATAGCGACATAAATATAAAGAAAACGTCATGAAACTTTTACGAAAAACGTTTTTCCGCAAAATGACACAAAATACATTTTTGACCGAACCGACCACCCGACACTTATGGAGACTGCCCAGGTCAGCCCCAATATTGTTAGGCCAGTTCATGGGCTGCCCGAACAGTGACAAATTTATTGTTTGGATAGCCGTCACCCGGTTGGCTCAAAAGTCACCCGGTAACGCCGTTTTTCACACCATTTTCGCTTATTTCAACTCCGAAACACTTTCCGGTATTTGTTCCAACTACCAAAACACATCCAATACATTCATATGACATCAAATTCATCAAAAAATTTCCAGTTTATTCAGATCTGATCCAGAAACCGAAATTACCAAATTCCATGCTTTAAATCCAACTTTTTCAACATTAATCAAATTAATCTCAACATCAATTCACGTCACCACATATGAATCACCCAAGAAAAATTCTAGGCATTACAAGAGTGGTCATAACATTCTAGAATGGAAACATGTTATTAAATGAATAAATTACACTAATTCCATCCAAAACTACTTCACATATACATCAACACTTCCAATTCATCATCCACTACCAAAAGCCCCAATTTTTCAGAATTGAAGGAACCTTAGAACCTTTCTAAATCATCAAGAAACGATAAACTAAATTTCCAAGCTTAGGGTTAAAGTAGATTACCTTTAATCTCTTGTTTTCAAAGCCTTTTTCCTTGATTTTCCTTCATTTATTCATGGATTCTTCAAACAAATTTTGAGACCCATTTCTTTTTGCGTTTCGGCTATGTTAGTAGATAATAGAATGAAGAAAAACAAGTTTTTAAATCAAAGGGAAATGACCGACTATAAAGGGTATTTTGGGCATTTTGAAAATTTAATCAAATTAAATAAAAATTAACTTTATGATAACCAATCAAATTAGCACACATAAAGTATAATTAAATCATGCCATATGTTCCAATAATAATTAAACAAATTTCATAACATTTATGGAAAAAGTTTAATTAATTAATTATTCATATATTTAACAATTAAATATCCAAATAATCAATTAATATAATTATTATTATTATATATGTATTTTTATTTACAATAAATAACAAATACATATATTTATGGCATGTGTCAAAATATCATTTGACGATTAATTAATGTGTATCTAATCATATTATGTATCAAATACAAACACACAATAATTATGATTGGCCAAAATCCCCTAATGCATGTGTTATCGTTTAACCTATTAAACGATTCGAATTAACTCACTTAATCCGATGAAGTATTATGAATAATATGTATTATTCATATCGCGTTGCCCAAGTGCTCAACAAGTACATTTCATATTGTGGGACTCTCTAAGTTTAGGTTTATCCGTCACGAAATCCAATTTCGTGTCCATAATCCACCCACTCATGGATTATGACGACCATAGATAATCTCGCTAAACTATCCAAGCCGAGGTCATTGTATACGTATAATCCCTCTGTCACAGGCTATCCATATTATACCTGGGATATAGATAAGAATGTCAAATCTGTTCGGTATAATATAGTCGACTTTTCAATTGGTGATATCTAAATAACACTCGGAACTTATTTCTGAAGTTA
>SKCR01049358.1:0-39911 GCA_019454045.1 Zanthoxylum bungeanum
CCACATCACCATTAGAGGGCGACTAAATGTGATGAGTTCCCCGACTTCATCCACAAACCTACATCAAAATACGCATCAACGAATAATGCTAGATTAAGATAGAAAAGCACAAAAGGACCTTAGTTTATATTTGAGTAGCTCGTCGAGGTTTTGGAATGGGCTAAGAGCCCAAGAGAGTAGGCGGGCCCATCGCCAATAATTACCCTCAGTATGAAAGTCACTAGCTGGAAGACCATGCAGAGAAATCGAAAGATCACCCCCCTCTAGTTGAAGTCTAAAGAACATCGTAGGAGGTTGAGATACAGTGATCTTATTGGCTTGGGGGCTCATATGCAGAGAATAGACTCACTCTCCCAAATACCACAGTCGTTGGTCCATACCAATCAGAAGCAGACGCAATACATTCTTTTTAAAAGAGGAACATATAGATTTTGGGAGATTATTAACTGGATTTCCTCACCAGGCTATGTCCAGCTGCACGAAAGGAACAAGGTAAGAGTTAGTCAACAAGCAGAAAAAGCAGAATCAGAAAAGCAAGATGGAAAGAAACTTACCATATCCCACCTAAGCTCAATTAGACAAGCCTGATGCACCGCTAAGTCATGAGATTCAGAGGATCCCATTGTGGACTCACCCCAATGAGATAAGCCCGAGAATCTATCCTTTTCCCTGGAGATAGGAAAATGTCTAGCCAGTATATTGAACTCATAAGCCCAAACATATGATAGTAAAATGAGGATTATAAATTATCATTAAGCGGTAAAAGAATAAAAGCATGCAACCATCATTACCTCAACCAGAAAGTCATATCCTTAAATATATGAGTGGTAGCGATAACAGCGGTCCAGTCTTCGGTAGATGGCTGCCAAAACGAGAGATCATTAATACCACTCCTACTCTGTGTCTAAATTGTGAAGTGGAGGCAAGAGGCATAAGTTGGCCAAACTGGCAGAGTCGCAAACAGGGTAAAACCGAGCATGTAAAGTAGAAATGACCTCACCAGCTAGTCTATCTCGATATCTCGAGTAGACGGTCGTCCTTGCCAATGGCTACATAACTCTCCAGAGGCCACTACGCCAAAATGAACCTCGGGAGCGACCCCTAATAGCCGCTGAATATAAACAGATCGCACTGTAAAAGTGTACAAGCTGCAGTCAAACTCAAGGAGATGACCCTTGCAATGGATGCTAGTCAAGTAGGTAAAATCCACGGGAGTAACGGTTAGCTCACCAACATGAAGGTGGAATGTGTGGGTATTATCCATCATCGCTCAATCAAGGCCTGTAATCCTCTCTTATCATATTTCGTTGCCCGAATGAGGATGTAGAGGATGAACGGCTCAAACCTTGTCATAGCGTTCGGGCCTTCACGGCTTTCGAAAGATCATTATACCATCTCCTGACACTTGTAGGGCTGACATCAGCCTTTAAGCGATACGCATCAAGCTATCAAAGAAGAAACTAAAATCAGAAACACGTAGGGACAGTAAAATGAGAGTTACAGAGATTTGTTAGACATAAAAGCCAAGGATGGCCGGACATATTATCATATCCGATCGAATATTTTATGATTGGGGCTAGACATTACAGAATGTCCGATCGGATATAAATCGAGGTTCATAACACAAAATGCGCGAATTGAAAAAGAAGGGAAATTGAACTTACTTGGTCCACGAATGAGGTCCACGAAGGAGCATGCATGATCACCCAAAGCAAGAAGAGTAAGGATGCAGTCCCCATATTCAAGTCCAAAGATTTTTTATCGCCCCGAGACTCGATCCAGCGTAGAGACGAAGGGAAAATATGGGTCCTCTGGAGCACGGTCAGAAGCAGAGAGTCCCAAGGAAGCCATTTTGTGACAGATGGTGTAAGAAAATCATCGAAGATCAGATTTTTCTCTAGAGCTTTTACGGAAGTGCTTTTGGATGAAGTAGAAAAGAATGAGACAGACCGGGCTTTTTATATTTGACAAAGGACCAGCCGAAATTAGACAAAGACCATCCCGATAGACATAGATAAATCTGGCTGGACATAACTTGGCTTATAGAATGTAATTTATGTAGAGGTCGAAGCACATCAAATCAATCGAAGTATCAGAGGCCTATGGGTCTATCAATTATTAGAGCTGTGAATGAAGCTTGGCGAGATCGAAACATCTCATCACCGATCGAAGTATCAAACGCCTGCGGCTCTATCAATTATTGGAGTTGGGAAGGAAGTATGGAGAGATCGAAGCATCTCATCATCGATCCAAACATCGGAGGTCTGCGGGTCTATCAATTGTTTAGGCTGGGAACAAAGCCTGACGAGATTGAAGCATCTCATCACCGATCGAAGCATTGGAGGCCTGCAGATCTATCAATTATTGGAGCTGAGGATGAAGTCTGGCGAGATCAAAGCAACTCATAATCAAAGTGTCAAAGGACTCGAGGGTCCAAACATTAACCATAAAAGTTTGGATAAGGATCAAAACATCTCCAATTGAGGCATCAACAGGCTCGAGGGCCCGTACATCAAGGTAAATCTGACGATGCCCTGCAGACCAGGTAAGTAAAAATACATACATGACTTTGATAGACTTATTATTGTCACACACTGCACAAGCTTACCAAAGTGAAGGCGAACGTAGACACTGTATTTTTACATCTAGCCCGATGATGAGTCTCTTATAGCAATGCGTCTAAATTTTAGAGGAGTCGTAAGGTTTAATGCTGGGAAACACTAAAATACCCCTAGCCATATGTCGTTTGTGTCTGGCCGGACATATGTTAGTCATGGATGGCCAAACACGACTCAATGTCTGGCCAGATATACCTCGGTTTCCAGTTTTACAGAAAGTTACAATCTTTTTTCTTTTTTTAAAGCCCAAATCCTGTAAAATAGCAGTTTCCTCTTTAAAAAATAACTTCCCTAAGTGCATTTTGCTAAAATAAGAAGTTTCCTTCATCAGAGAAGATTTTCGTTGTTAAAACGAAATCTATGTACTATAAAAATGAAGGTCCACATTCAAAGAGAAAAAGCTTGGAGATTTTTTATATCAAAATTTAGAAACTGGGCACCTTTAGATCGTTGCCTTCAGAGTAACAAAATAGCCCAAAAAACCTTCGACCGTTGCCTTCTTCTAGATCTTTAAACATGAGCCACAACCATAGTATTCCAGCACAAGACCAAACTACTCATTTGAATTACAGAAGTATTCTGAAAGCCAGGTACCGTTTGAAGTACAACCTGAGGGCCCTTAATATTTGAGTTTTGCATCATCAATTCACTATTTTGAGTGACGCCACATATCCGAATGGACATATGTATATCTGGCCGAACATGTATTCTTCGCACAGTAAGTCTGGCCGCTTAACTGGCTACACCAACCAATCTATTTTTCTATGGTATATAGGATGGAAATCCGGATATAAATTCTATAACCGATTCTGAATGGACAATAATATGGTTGCACTCGGGATACAATTCCACGTAGCACATGAAAATATATGTTCATGACTTCAAGCTTATGTTTTGTTTATTTTACACACTTAAACATCTATTATTTATCCGTATCTGTTATTATTATGTTAATCGTTTTATTTGGTGATGTGATGATTGATGTGTGAGGATACAACTCTGCGTCCCTACACTTTATGGATTATGTAGCAAGTCTGGTTGGTCATCATGTACATCCGACGGAACATGAAGACTTACATCAGGCCGGATTTGAATCCCTCTGACCGAATTTAATTTATCTATATTCACTGTAATTAATGAATGTAAGATGTTTGTTGTATTCAATACGAACTGTTATGTGAGATTTATGTATTATAAGACAGTAGGATCTTCCTTTGAACTTTAGTATTATACTAGCATTAGTAAATGATCATTCTGAACCCAAACAGATTTAAGATCAGACTTTGCGTAGTGTGGTCGTAAATCATTCCCAATGTCCCATATAGGGTGGCGATTCCATTATTTTTTGGTTAGTTCTCTCGTAGGACTATCTAGGGGTGAGCAAAACCGGTTTGGGTTACGGTTCCGTATGGAACCGGAACCTACCCGGAAAAATTCGGTTCCGCACTAAGTGGAATCATAACCTACCCAATTAAACATGGTACCCTATTATTCGGTTCCAATCTGGTTCCGGTTCAATTCCGAATGACCTTATTTTAAAATATTTTAATAAAAACTACATTCCAACACGAGTCCGTAGGAAAAAACGGGGACCAAATCGGAGTGCGGAAGCTCAAAAATGAAGAAAATGAAGTTTTAGACTTTTAATGCTTGTCAGCCTCATTACCCTTTCTGTTTTCATTTACAATTAGGCAAGTTATCAGTGCAATGAGTTACCTAGTTGTGAAACATTGGGTATGCTATGTTTAAAGTTTAATCAAAGTAAATTAAAAAATAAATGGACAATCAATGGGAAGAATGATACCGTTTCATTTAATCTCTCTACATCATCTATCAGTTCCTCCATCAGTTTGTAGAGTCCTGCAAGCAACAGCATAAAAATTATCAAAATGGATCAAATGGATGATATATTACAACAAAAAATTTGTGCCACTAACCTTCAAATTCATTTATAAGTTCTGCATTTTGAGATTTTTTCAAAGCAAGTTTCAATGACAATTGATGCGTCTGCAGACCAATATTCAGAAACAGCAGTAAAAGAAACAGCAGCTATATTTTCCTCCGGTTCCTTCACTTTTTTGTCCTTCTCCTCAACCAAATTCAAGTATTGTGGAATCAAAGAGACCATTAACATGATGAGTAAATGCCAAATTTGCTCAAATATCAGACAAAAGCAAGCACACGGAGGTTCAAATTTTTTGAATGCAGCTACCACTCAAATAGTAGTGAAACTGGTTCTATATTCGATTCCAAAAACCGGTTCCATGGTCCGGTTCCGGTTCCGATCATTTTGGAACCGGAACCTACCCAGATAAAATCGGTTCCTTCATTTTTGGAACCGGAACCTACCCGATTACAACCGGTTCCGCCAAACCCGAAAAATCGGTCTGGTTCCAACCGGTTCCAGGTAGATCCCGGAACCGTTGCTCACCCCTAGGACTATCCGTACTCTCTACAAGCTGCGAGCTCAATAATGCCGTGGTCGCCGGCGTCATAGGCATAATGGGAAATCATGCTTCACTCCCACAGCGACATTAAATTTTTGAAAGCTAAAGATCCTATTTCTTGTAGCGTTTTCTTTCGTCCTCTGCAGTGGCACTGCTAACAAATAAAAAAACTCCAACGATTGGATAGACAGTTTTGAAATAAAGTGCCATTTTAAATTATTTTTATCTTATAAGCATACGTTGTTATCATGCTCGTTGCTTGCATTGGTATTTATATTTTGTGTATATTTATGATAAGGGTTCACTTGATCTCAAAATTCAATGTTTAATTATTGGGAAATTATCATTTTCCACCTGATAAATAACTTAAGTATTGTTAATCACGAAAATTTTTAATTCGTTCTTTTTTCCACCTATAGTTTGAAAATTGTTCATTTTTTTATCTGATAAAATAAAAAAAATGTTTATTTTTCCACCTGATAAAGTAGAAAATAGTCTGTTTTCCACCTCATAAAAGTGAAAAATTGAATATATTTGAAACTTCGGGTGGAAAAGTGATCAATTTCAAAGTTTCGTGGAAATCGATATTTAAGGGGAGAATTCAAATTATGAATAGATTAATGATGAGTTCTCGGATGGATGAGGATGAATAAGAAACTTATGAAAGGATTTAAAATTTAATATATAATATATATATATATATAGATCAGGTTGCTTATTCAATCAACCACGGTGATTTTTATTTACATCATTACCTTGTGGAAAAGTCTTGGATGCTCAGAAGACTCTCTTGCCTTGTACCCCACGTGAATTTAGGTCATTTTATAAAATATTAATTAGAGTGAAATATTATTAAGTCTCAAACACAAAGAATGTGATTTGGTGATATAAGATTTAAGATCTGTTTTTCAGATTTTAGGTTCGAATTGCGTCAGGAACGGTGGAATTTTCAATATTTTCAAAAAATATATATATTATTAAATTATTATATGAGTGAGATAGATATTATTATTTAATAAAATATTTCCTTAACGACGATAGCCCACTGATGATTCAGACTCCATTCACACTGGTTTTTTTTAATTTACTTTTTTAGCCCGGCCAGATTTACTCTTTAGACACTGCTGTAAGCCTGTAATTTTTTTTTTTTTCCTTTTTTTTTTTTTTTGTAGTAGCTGTACTTTTTTGAAACTAAGCAGGCGACTTTGTACTTGAAATTGCAAATATTAAAGTAAGAGGTCATAAGCTGGAAATTTTTTTTTAAAAAAAAAAAACTGTTTTCTTTGGAGAAATGAAGCCAAAATATATAAAATAATTCTCAAATATTCAAACTTCAATGCTGAAATCACGATATTGAAAATATTTGCCAAACTTTGTTTTTTCTTAAACCTAATCCTTCAAAATAATCCTGAGAACAATTTTTTCAAACAACTCTTTGCATTTTTATATTATTACTATAATCTTGAAAGGATTATGACTCTTGCAGATCATTTATCAAATAAATGACATTTTTATAAAATGGTATTTAATATCCCATGAGTTGGTGCTTCTTCAAAAACTAGCTAATTTGTTAGTTTTTGAGTCTATTATTATTTATAAGTTTATTTTGAATTATTCTTGTATATTTTTTCATAAATTTTTTCATTATTTATTGTACTTCATAATACAGACTCTGATTATTAGTTATTTCACAGGTTAATATTTTAGGTTTGATAAGAAAAGTTAAGCTTAAGTTAAATAAATTACATTAAATTTCATTAGAATTCATCCGAAATAAAATTAAATATTTTTAAGTTATTTATAATTATGAATATGATTTCAAATGAGACAGTAAGATGAGAGAAAAACTTTAATGTGAATTAGAAACACTGTTTGAGAATTGATAAACAAACAAATAAGCAGGGCCGGTCCTGACTTTTTTGGTGCTCGGTGCGAAAACTCAAAATATGTCATTTTTTATTACGAAAACATATGTTTAAAAAAATAATATTTAACGAGGGCTGGAACTCAGTCGAAGCTGGGGGGCTAGACCCTCAAGCCCAAATTATATTACTTGAGAAAATATACAAATGAGGGATATAGTACCTAAACCCCGACAATAAAAAATACAATCATATACAATCATTCCTAACAAAGTTCCTTAAAATTTCAACCTTTAAGAAATTGTCTTCTAGCATTTTTTGAAGCAAAATCATCAATTATATCATCATACTCCAAGTCTTCAATCTCATCATTTTCAATGCATAAGATTGCTAATCCATTTAGCGTATCTTGAGTCATAGTGGTCTGCAAGTAAGATTTTAATAATTTCAATTTTGAAAAATTTCTTTCAATTTTGGTGCCCCCTTAATTTTTGGGCCCTGGACAATAGCCCTTGTGGCACTGTGCCAGGGCCGGCTGTGCAAATAAGACATATATATTAAGTGTAAATAAACCAATTGTCTCATTTAAACTATAAAACTAATTAGATCCAGATCAATTACAATATCAATACTTAAAATAGTATTAAGTATTTTGTTATGCTCTGAAATTACAATAAAATATGTACTCAACCTGCACAAAGTACGGACGCTATATTAGTTATCCTAAAATTTATTATTTTAAGTGACATATTGTATTGAAAAAAGCCATATTTTAATAGGCATCTCATAAATAATAATCTAATTAATTATTATTCTACAATTAAAAATTTAGTTATAAAAATTTTAATATTGATAATATTCACATTAAATGCATAAATCAATTTCTAAGTTTATTGGCATTAATAGTTTACTATACTGAAATTTCAAAGAAACGGGGTTACCTACAGAATGCAAAGTTCCATTACAGTTTTTGACTCACCTTTAATTCTTTAATGTTTTCAATAATAAATTCCAAAAAATATATTTGTTAACGTTAATATCTCACCTAAAGCCACGTATGTCTTTAAACTGCCTCTAATAAAAACTCTTAGAAACTGCAACTTTGAGAGTGACTTGACCCACATATTTCTAACACAATTATATTTGGAAATTATATTTTTTATTTTTCTTTTAAAACATTGAAATGTGTTGTTTAACTTTTAGATGCATCATCTTATTAAAGATTTATATTAACAAAGTGGCAGCTCAATGAATTAATAAAAACACACAAATTTCAATGAAGCAAAATTTGTATTTTTTTTTTAATTTTTTTTTACTGATATATTTTTGGAATATGACAAAAAATTATGAATTTCTATCAGGATTTGTGATCGAATAACACTACAAAATTTTGGATATTTTTCGTCGCAAATAAAATTCGAACATGGATTCGAATTCATAGAGCTAAATCACACAACGAAAAAATCATTCCGAATCTCAATTATATACCTATGATCAAAATTTAGCATACCAAATTATCCCATCCATAATTTGGGATGATTTTTTTGCTCATATTCACAAATCAGGGATATATAAAAAGTGGTTGGAAATTATAAGAGGAGATAGATGTAATTTTATTTTCTTTATCAGATTGAACAAAAAGATGATGTATTTTTTTTTCTGAAAGCGAACCTCGAAACTTTTAATAAACAGAGAAAAAAAACAAATGAAGCACACATGAAAGGAACCAAAATAAAGTTGGTAACACAAGTTATTGAGTAGCAGCATAAATTTGTATCTTCACAGAGCATGGTTGATCATTTCTTGACCAAGGAAATAAGGAGAGTCGCATGCTCTCCTTGGCCCTTTTCCAAAACCTCATCAGTCACCTTGATCGAAATCTACGGAAGATCTCCTCGATGCTCATCTCTAGATCTCTCCTCTAATGCTAGATATAAGGACTCTCTCCCACTGCTCTTGCATGGCGTGTCACATACTTGCCTTTTGCATATTTGTCTGAACATTTGTTGTCATTTTCAAACCCTAGCAACCAACTTACATAGAATGTCTCAAGCTTATGGATACCAAATGATCCTTCTCTTTCAACGACTTGCTTTACTTCTTCAACAGAAGGTGCATATAGTGGCAAATTGCATGATTTCAATTTTGATTCTTCAATCAACCTCTAAATTGAATCAAATAAATAAATTTGAAATTGTCAATTGGTAATAATGAGATACAAGAAAAACAACAACCAAAGAGAGAGAGAGATAGAGATATATACCTCAGAGACCATGTCTTTTAATACCATCATTAGTGGCACTGAAGGATTACATTGGTAATAGTCATTAAATAGAAAGGAAAGAACCATACGACCTTGAGGTTTCAACTCTTCTGATCTAAATTTAAGAAATGCTGAGAAATCACTCTCAAATTGATCCAAGTATGCTTTATGGACATCGGATTCACTGACTATGCCTTTAGGTGCCTGAAATGCATAAAATCAAGGGTATCTTTATTAGCCAAGATGATTGAAAAACTCTTGAATTTGGGAATTGCTTTCATCTATATATGTCTACCTGAGAGAGCCAGTGGAGACTGTAAGAAGAGTAAACCAAGTGAAGGAAATTCGGAGGAAAAAGCCTTCCGTAGAAAGATCCAGGAGCTGCATCTACAAAACATGAATCAGATTCATGTCCATTTTCTGTCCTCAGTCTCTTATAGAAGCTTGGTAGAGATTTGAAGATTGTGTTAAAATCACTTCCAGGAAGATCATTGAGAAAAGCATGCAATACGGGTGGCTTAGAATTCAAGCGATGACAAATTTTGTGGAGGGAATCTATAGCTTCCCATGTTGGCAACAATGAATTAGGCCCTGAAGAGCAACCCATATCTGCAAATCTTATGCAATCGGGGAAGGGGAAGCCGTTGCTACACAGATCAAACAAGCTTTCTTCAAGTAGAGGCTTTGCTTTCGTGATTCCCTCTTTCTGAAAGCAATAAAAAATAAAATAAATAAAAATAAATATTTGATAAGATAGAAAGAGAGAGAGAGAGAGAGAGATGACCTGTGATGTTGAGTTGTTAGCATAGCTATTTTCTCCTTCTCCTCCATTCATGTGCAGAATTTGCTCTAACTCCATTGATGGGCTTTCTGCTTCTCTCCTCCTCAATCCTGGCAACTATCATCTATCATAGCCTTCATGTTAATATATACAACACACACTTTGGACATTTTTTAATTTCAATATTGATGAGTAGCTGCTGTAAGTTGACTACATCTTGGTAAAATTTTAAACAAATATGGATAATGATTGCAAATAAAAAATAAACAAATAAATAACAAAAACAAATAGATAAAAACTAATGGGCAATGACATATAACCCCATTTGAAGCCAATTGTAAATACACATTCTATCCGCGACATTTAAAAAAGTTATAAAATGGTGCGACTAAAACTAATAATATAATTAATGCACGTATTATGTGGGGAAATTATTTTTTAATAGCATAATACGTAGTATATAATCTTTTTTTGTTCACATATCGGTGCTCCAATTAAAATTACGTGTAATGATATTTGAACATGATGGTGATAAAATAATGACAAAAATTAATCATAAAGTATATGTATTATGCTGTAATTTTAACACACAATACATGTATATTTTTAATTAGTTTTTGTCATCCTTTTGTACGTTTATCAGTTTTCTAAAATGAAACATTTAATTGATATTTGTTTAAGAACAATGATATTAGAATAAAATAGTGACAAAATAATCTCTAAAACCTCTTGGTTTAGTTTTTTTTTTAAAATTTTTTTCTTAATATTCAAAACTACGTAATTTTAAAAGTTATTTTATAATTATTAATTAGCATAAATATTATTAAATTATTATATGAGTAACTTTTTCCATAACAATTACACAAGAACCTGTTAATAATAATAATAATAATAATAATAATAAAAAATAATAATAATAATAAATTAAAATTCACTATTTACACCATGAATCTCATGCATATAAATAAAGACTTCATTTCGTTATTTTCTTCATTCCATCGTTAACCAATCGTCTGTATTTTAATAGAGAAAACTATTGTTTCTTCTTAAGAGTTTGTGAGAGAATTGTAATTCTCATATACTAAGAGAGTGTGGCATTATTTCCTCATTGTATTTAGAGAGAAGTTAATTGTAAAATTCTTTTCACTATAATGAAATCCTTCTACATTTGCCCGTGAATGTTTCTCTCATATTGGATTTTATAACGTTAAATTTATGTTTTATTACTTTATTTTATTGTTAATATTTATAGTAGAGTAAGCCTCTTAATTATTATTTTATTGTTATATGGTAGACAACGCTTCCTGAACTAACAATTATTTTCAATTTCACTTTACTTACGTGTCAGCTTCAACCTACGATCTCTTATCCGAACCAACAACTGATGATTTAGATTTAAATCTCATTCACATGGGTTATTTATTTATTTTTTTCCCAGCCAGATTTATTATCTACACTACACACTGCTGTACTTTGATTTCTTTTTTTCATTTTCATTTTTTTTTTTTGAAGTAGCTGTACTTTTTTGAAACTAAGCAGGCGACTTTGAACTTGAAATCGAATCAAGCAGCAAAATGTGATATATTATTACACGTATATATTAAAGTTCGTGGTGACAAAAACGTTGGAAATAAAAAATAAAAAATGTTTCGACTTTGAAGAAATGAAGGCAAAATATATAAAAATAATTCTCAAATATTCAAATTTCAATGCTGAAATCATGATATTGAAAATATTTTGCTAAACTTTGATTTTTCTTAATCCTAATCCTTCAAAATAGTCCTGAGAATAATTTTTCCAAACAAATCGGTCCTATTTCCTATTTGAATTGGATCATTAAGTTATACAACTCGTGTACTTATTCATTGCGTAACAAAATCATTTACTCCTCTTAGTACACATAGTGATTCTTAACATTTCTCAATTTCGATCGCAAAGGTCATATGGTTCTTAGTTTTTTTTTTTTTTTTTTTTTTTTTTTTTTAATTTTTTTTGGAAACGTTGAAAATCCCGCCGTCAAATATCTAATCCGGACTTAAACGAAACAGATAAAATCTTGAATGCCACAGGCCCTTAGTCTAGAATCTGACAATCAAATCTTAAGTTGTTGTCACCAAACTACACCCCGTGAACCTCATATGATTCTTATCTTTATAGGTAACGAAAAATATCATACTGATATATTCGAGCTAATAAGGATGGTATTAAAAGACATGGTCTATGAGGTGTTCTCTCTGTTTGGCACATACTAGTTGTTTGCGCAATTTTCTGCCTGAAGAAAACATGTAAGGTTCAAACCTCCCGGGACAAAGTCTCAGTAACGGGTGTTTGATTAAGTGAATAAGCCTCCAAGGGGCACAAGCACACAAGTTACATATTCTTAAAACTACGAAATAAAAAAATAAGATGCTCGTTTGAGTCTTCATTTGATCGGGGCT
Source organism: Zanthoxylum bungeanum (assembly GCA_019454045.1). NCBI lineage: Eukaryota > Viridiplantae > Streptophyta > Magnoliopsida > Sapindales > Rutaceae > Zanthoxylum > Zanthoxylum bungeanum. The sequence continues at coordinate 12,410 of SKCR01049358.1, forward strand.
CCAATCTTCGCATGAGTGAGCCTTTTATAGTGAAACTTGTAAACCGCTCGGGCAGTTTCTGTTCGTAACTCCCTTGCAACTGATGGGTCATGCCTTCAACCGTTGAGTTGTGCGTCTTAACTGTCTGATCGTGGAGGGAACTGTCTAACTGCTGTAATCGTGGGTTCAACTGCATCATGTGTTCGGTCATCATGAGTCCCTTGTTGTTCTAATCGCTGTTTCGGTCGTCCTGAGTCCTTTGTCGTTCTAATCGCTGTGTCATCTGGTGATTGCTCTGATCGCTCTTACCTTCGTCGCTCTGCTTGCCTTCGTCATTTTCTCATTCGCTCTAGGGCGATTTCGTTATATGGTGACTTTCTTTTGTCAACAATTGTCCCCCAAATTCACTTTAATTGAATTGGAAATGAAATCGAGGTGAATTTCTTCATATCAGGGTGGTAGATGTCGACCTACAACTCCTCGCCCTACAATTTGTTGGGCCGCCCTTTATATTCCTCATGCGAGCCCATCACTTCTGCAATAAATGCGCGACTTTTCCCAACACGTTTCATCATGACGCCCATTAATGAGCCGTTTTTCACGTTATTTCGGTGTCTTCTTTCGTCACATGTCACCTTTATTCCTTCACATCAAATCATATCCCAACACCTGTCTAGGGCGACTCTTCATCATTTTCATTTTCCCGTCGTTTCCATCCTTCGACGATTTGCGTTGCGACACCTGTCCCAGGTTGAGCCTTTTGTCTGTGTATATAAGGATTCAACCTACTCTGGCTTTCACTTTACTTTCTATCCTCTTTGCAACGTTCCTTTCTTTCTTACTCTCTTCCTTCCAGCATTAATGGCGTCTTCTTCTTCTGCCCCCAAAACTAGCTCCTCAACTTTTGGTGACTATCAGATGGCACTGTATGATTCTTCTGTGAGTACTTTCGGCGTTCATGTCCTCAACGAGAACTACGACCAGTGCACTCTAGGTCCTATTTTCGTTGACGATAATTCCATCGCCACAGCCCCGCTGGCTCAACAGTTTCCTTCTACTTCTGGTCTCCCTTTTTCAAAGCCACTAAATGTTTCTCCCTTGGCTCAAGCATTGTGGCATTTGGTGACCTTCACTTCACCTTGTTGGCGTATCATACTGCCATAATTTCTCTGGTGTCGCCTCAATTGCGTCCTTGTCATTTCATCCACATGATGGTAGTTCCTTCCCAGACGTTGCCCGAAGATGGCTTCTGGTATGAATGCCATACGTTGGGCCGATGAATTTTCGGCCTAAACGTCTTTGTGTTTTGGACGAGGTTTGAATTCTCACCTTAGAACCTCGGCGTGAAGGTTCTCGGTTGCCATGCTACTGGCTCCTTCTTTACTGGCCTTTCACAGGCATCTTCCAACTCCCTCATCCACTCTACACTGTTCTTGCACCGTGCACACAGATTTCGCTGATCCTTCCATTCTTGGGGTGTTTCGATCCTTTCCAGAGCGCTCAGACGATGACAGTTCTGATCTTCATCCAGGACCAACTTAAACTTTGGCAAGTTCATTTTGGTAAGGTCTGAAACGATCAGGTTTAATTCTATCGGCTTTGGAAAATGGTTGTCTTCCACTGTCATCTTTTTTTCGAACGTTATTCGTCCAGATTCTATGGCATCCTGCAAAACATTCCGAAAAACGAGACAATCATTAGTTGAATGGGACCATGCATTATGCCACTTACAATATTTTTTCCCACCAATTTGCTCAGCGCTTGGCAATGTGTGGCAGTCGCTCAAACTAATTTGCTTGTCTTTATTTAATTGATCGAATATGGCATCGACTTTCGTTATATCGAACGAGAAGTTCCTACTCTTTTTGTCGTTCTTTTCTTTGGCTTGGGGTTCAGCCCACGTCTTGCAAACGTACGGCTTCCCTTTAACCAATTCGGCCAAACATACATCGGCCGATTCGATGTCCATTTCGCTTATTTCATAATTGATGTTCCTGTAATAAGTTCCTTTACTGGAATTTTTCATTTGCTCATCCTCTCTTAATAACTGTTCATAACGCACCACACTAGTGGTGAGTTGGGGGAGATCCCAAAATTCGCGATCTTAAATATTTTTTTCAGATCGAAATTGAGACAGTTTTGGGCGATTCTCACAAATTCTTTCTCTGACAAAGGCACATAACTTCGGCCTCGAGCCACTTTAAACCTTTGTAAGAATGTCTCGGCCCATTCTCCTGGTAACTGTCTCAGGTTCGCCAAGTCGGTCAAGGCCACTTCAGATTCGGCCTTGTAGAATTGCGCATGGAACAACTGTTCCATTTGTTGTCAATTCTCTACCGAGTTGGGTGGCAGGCTGACATACCATGAGAAAGCTACTCCTGACAGTGAGACGTGGAATAACCTCAACTTATGGAAATCAGTGACTTCTCCACACTGAAGGGCAAATCGCTTTATGTGTTCCATGGTAGAAACTTCCCCAGACCCTGTAAACAGAGAAAAATATGGTATTTTGTAATTTCTAGGCCACAAATACGCCACATCGATCCAATCTGGATATGGTTTCCGATACATTGGCCTAATTGGCCGTACTCCCATACCGAATTGATTTTGAAGGATCTCGGTCATCTGTTCTCTCAACATATCATTGTCATTAAATGGCATTGCTATGGGTGGCGGTTGCGGTCTTCTCACAAGTAGGACATAGTCGTGGTTCTGTCTCTGAGAAGCCTGAAGACCTTGGGGCAACACCACTTCATGTTGTACCATATTTGGCCCTTGGTGTAGGTTTGGCCCTAGATGTAGCCCATTGCCCCCATGACTTATTCCCTCCCTGGAGGTCGTAGGGACAGTAGCCTCTTGCAGAGGAATATTTCTCGGGCCAGCCTCCTGACTGCTTGGTGCATGAGGAGGTGTAGTCCACGATAGGGCTGTCCCCCTGTAGGCACTGCATTTTGCATGTGAGTCCCTATGATGAGTCTCATCTGGAGACACTACCTTTTTAGTTAAGGATATTGCGGGAAAACGGTCGTCGGAAGGGAATCAGTGTTCATTAGATTTTTATTCACTTGTTTAGCTCCAAGCTCGCTCGTTGGACCTCCGTTTTAAAGCACCTTTAGCCTAAAAAACCCAGAACCATTTAACCTTGGCCCAAACCCACTCACCAAACCAACACAACACATAGCTTACCAAGACAAAGCCCAAGCCCACACCCACCTAGGCCCACACGCCCATGGCCTCTAAAATACACCCAAATTAAATTAAATATTAATTAAATTAAATATTAACTAAATAAAATATTAATTAAGTCATTTATCAAATTAAATAAGACATAAAATATAATTATACCAAATTAAAATATTGTAACTTCCTAATCCAAAATATTATATACTAAATTAAAGAAATATTATGCCTAATTAAAATCAATCATAACAAATTAAATATATTGTATTCCTAATCTAAACCAATCAAATATTCAACCTTCCTAATTCACCAAATTTTATCCTCCCCCCTCAATCTTTGACTTTCCTTGCTCAACACTAAATCAAATCCCTTCCTTGTGAGACAAGGAGTAGCCCTAACCCTTCTCTATATAAACAACCCCTAACCAAGACACGCACTCTCCTAGCTCATATACAGAACTCACGGCAAAACAACACAAAGAATGAAACCCTAAGACTTCACCCCCTCTCCTCACTCATCACTCACTCTCTCTATAAGAAACGCAACCCTAAACAGCCCCTTAAAGGCAAACCAACCTGCCACCAATTCACCAACCTGCCCCTCCCGAGCAACACGTCCAACAAACAAAGCAGCACCCCACCAACAATCAAAAGCACAGCCACGTTTCACCTCAACGCCCCTTCCTTTCACGCAAGCAAACAACACCTCTCACAGCCCATCTACTCACACTTGACGCAACCAAAGCCCTTGTCCAGTAACTTCATGCCCTTCACTGCCTTCCACACGCCAACATAGCTCCTTTCAACGCCCACAGCCCCTTAATAAAACGCAAGACACGTACCCACTCTACGCCTCAACCAGCCACGTTTCACCCTGGTTCCTCTCCACGCAACTCTACGTCAAACACAGCCCTGAAACCCTACAAAAACTCCCCCCAAACTGCCTATCATCACTGAACAAACTGCCCTAATTTGTGCCTTTAAATTGTCGTAACTTACTGCCCCAAACTGTCTCCATATTAGCCCCGAAACAGCCCTTTTACTACCCGAAACAGTCCCGAACTACACCCTAAAAACAGCAGCCCTAACCCCTCAAAATACTTCCAAAAAAGCCCCTAAAATACGCAAAAATAGTGGCCTTATACAACAAAAACAGTGACTGGAAAAAATCAGCAAAAACAGTAGTGAAACGTTGGAAAACAGCAGCCCGAATAGTGAAAACAGCGAGGAAAGACGCAAACCAGTGAACCCGAAAAGTTGCGAAGTGATATCCCTTCCGACGGCCGTGAAACGCGAGTCTGAAAGTCGACATAAAAGGTTAGACCTGAGGGTATTTTTCACACTTGTTTTCAGTTGTATTTTTATTATTTATTGAGTTTCGTTTGCATGATTATTTTTAAGTGAAGCATGTTGTGGCCCTTGAATAGATAGAAAGTGCATGAATTGTGAAATATGGTATGTTGTGGCCTTGGAATAAAATGAAAGATGTGTCAACTCTTGCGGTATATCGGATGGAAACCCGGACATAAATTTAATAGCCGATTCTGAATGGACGGTAGTATGATCTGTACTCGGGATACAACTCCACGTACCGCTTAAGTAAACAGCACATTCTTTTGTTTTATGTTGCTTTGATTTACTTGTTATTTGTCATTTAAATTCCGCACGTTATTTGTTTATGCATGATGTGATCGAGCGCATGGGTTTAGTAAGTTGAATTAAAGGTCCCCTATTTTGAGGGGTTAAAATACTGTTATGGATATTGAAGAAGAGGAGGCTGAAAACAGAAAGTTTTATGGCCAGAATAGAAGAACTTTTGGGGGGCATTCTGAGACTAAACCCGCTACTGCCGAGGTTGCTGCCATCAAGAACCGGAATTTCTCTAACTTGGGGAAGCCGTTATCTAAGGTGCTTGAGAAGTTGAAGGGACAAGGACTCCTAAAACCCTTAGAGCCTAAACCACTTCCAGATCCTATACCACCCAACCTTGACCTAAGCTTGTATTGTCACTTCCATCAGAGGAGAGGTCACGAAACTGACAACTGCACCCACCTTAGGCATGAAATCCAAAACCTCATCGATGCTCACAAAATACCCGACCCAGAGAAAGAACAACCCAACACATATTGGAACCCCCTACCAAATTACCACTCCGTTCCACCACCCACCTACATGATCAACTCTGGATTGCCCGAAACTTTTGTCCTCCAAACCCTTAACCACCAAGCTTCTTACATGGAGATAGGGGATGACAGTGAAGAACCGTAGGTCAAGAAAGAAGGCAATGCTGCGAATGATGAAGTTGTTCCTCCTAGTTTATTTGATCATGCATTTTTAATATTGACATTGATTTGGTCTACCTGTTCGAACCATTTATTAAATGATAATAAAGACGTTCATTTCGTTTACTTGCCTGAGTCTCTCCCTCCAACCTGCAACATGAGTATATTTGAGAAAAGCATTCAACCTTGGTACTATGAAATTCAGTGATGTTTAGAACACGTGGAATCTTTTGAAGCAACAACAGTACAATCAGTTTCAGAAATGAATCAGTATCAGCTTGGGGGCGAGGCCCACATTATCAGCATCAGTTTAGGGGCTTAGGCCCACATCAGTATCAGTTTGAGGATGAGTCACAGGGCCGAGGCCCACATCAGTATCAGCTTAGGGCCAAGGCCCACATCAGTTTCAGTTTTGGGGATGAGTCCCAGGGCCGAGGCCCACATCAGTTACAGTTCGGTGATGAGTCCTAGGGCCGAGGCCCATATCAGTATCAGCTTGGGGCGAGGCCCACATCATCATCAGTTTGGGGCCGATGCCCACATCAATATCAGCCCAGGGCCGAGGCCCATATCAGTATCAGCCTGGGGCGAGGCCCACATCAGCATCAGTTTAGGGCCGAGGCCCACATCAATATCAGTTTAGGGCTGAGGCCCACATCAATATCAGTTTAGGGCCGAGGCCCACATCAATGTCAGTTTGGGGGCGAGGCCCACATCAATATCAGCATCAGTTTAGAGCCGATGCCCACATAAGTATCAGCTTGGGGCGAGACCCATATCAGCATCAGTTTAGGGCCGAGGCCCACATCAATATCAGCTTGCGGCGAGGCCCACATCAGTATCAGCATCAGTTTAGGGGCTGAGGCCCACATCAGTTTCAGTTTTGGGGATGAGTCCCAGGGCCGAGGCCCACATCAGTTTCAGTTTAGGGAAGAGTCCCAAGGGCGAGCCCACATCAGCATCAGTTTGGCCGAGTATGGCACTCCGAAAGTGGAGCATGGTTCTAAAGTGGACTATTATCACATCTCGCCGAAAATGGCACTCCGAAAGTGGAACATGGTTCGAAAATGGACTACTTTCACATCTCGCCGAAAGTGGCACTCCAAAAATGGAGCACGGTTCGGAAATGGACCAAGGAAGGCCTAACCCATCGGAATATGATACATATCCATGCATACATGCATACATATCACATACATGCAATGTTTGTTTTGTGTTCGCAGGTTTGTAGCGGCAAAGACCATCTCATCAAATAACGGTTCAAAAATGAGCCACATTCTCGCACAACACGGTTCGGAAATGGACCGCTACCACAACATATGCCGAAAATGGCGCCCCAAAAAGGAGCACACATAGCAGACGCCGAAAATGGCACTCCAAAATGAAGCACCCATAACAGATGCCGAAAAATGGCGTTCCAAAATGGAGCACACACAGCAAAGGCCGAAAATGGCGTTCCAAAGTGGAGCACACACAGCAAATGCCGAAAATGGCGTTCCAAAATGGAGCACACACAGCAAAGGCTGAAAATGGCGTTCCAAAATGGAGCACACACAGCAAATTCCGGAAATGGCACTCCAAAATGGAGCACACACACAAAAGATGCCGAAAATGGCACTCTAAAAATGGAGCACGGTTCGGGAATGAACCAGGGGTCGCAGCACCTCACCACCAAATCAACTCAACTCAACACATGGTAAGTCAAGTGGCAGCTGGCGAGCCAGGTAAGTGAAAATGCATTGCATAACTTTGATAGGATTGTCACTGTTACACATTACACAAGTCCCATCAAAGTGAGGGCGACTGTAGGCACTGCATTTTTACATGTGAGTCCCTATGATGAGTCTCATCTGGAGACACTACCTTTTTAGTTAAGGATATTGCGGGAAACGGTCGTCGGAAGGGAATCGGTGTTTCATTAGATTTTTATTCACTTGTTTAGCTCCAAGCTCGCTCGTTGGACCTCCGTTTTAAAGCACTTTTAGCCTAAAATACCCAGAACCATTTAACCTTGGCCCAAACCCACTCAACAAACCAACACAACACCTAGCTTACCAAGACAAAGCCCAAGCCCACACGCCCATGTCCAGTAACTTCATGCCCTTCACTGCCTTCCACATGCCAACATAGCTCCTTTCAACGCCCACAGCCCCATAAGAAAACGCAAGACACATACCCCCTCTACGCCTCAACCAGCCACGTTTCACCCTGGTTCCTCTCCACGCAACTCTACGTCAAACACAGCCCTGAAACCCTACAAAAACTCTCCCCAAACTGCCTATCATCACTGAACAAACTGCCCTAATTTGTGCCTTTAAATTGCCGTAACTTACTGCCCCAAACTGTCTCCAAATTAGCCCCGAAACAGCCCATTTACTACCCGAAACAGTCCCGAACTGTACCCTAAAAACAGCAGCCCCTAAACCCTCAAAATACTTCCAAAAAAGCCCCTAAAATACGCAAAAACAGTGGCCTTATACAGCAAAAATAGTGACTGAAAAAAAGCAGCAAAAACAGTAGTGAAACGTTGGAAAACAGCAGCCCAAATAGTGAAAACAGCGAGGAAAGACGCAAACCAGTGAACCAGAAAAGTTGCGGAGTGATATCCCTTCCGACGGCCGTGAAACGCGAGTCTGAAAGTCAACATAAAAGGTTAGACCTGAGGGTATTTTTCACACTTGTTTTCAGTTGTATTTCTATTATTTATTGAGTTTCGTTTGCATGATTATTTTTGAGTGAAGCATGTTGTGGCCCTTGAATAGATAGAAAGTGCATGAATTGTTAAATATGGTATGTTGTGGCCTTGGAATAAAATGAAAGATGTGTCAACTCTCGCGGTATATCGGATGGAAACCCGGACATAAATTTCATAGCCGATTCCGAATGGACGGTAGTATGATCTGTACTCGGGATACAACTCCACGTACCGCTTGAGTAAACGTCACATTCTTTTGTTTTATGTTGCTTTGATTTACTTGTTATTTGTCATTTAAATTCCGCACGTTATTTGTTTATGCATGATGTGATCGAGCGCATGGGTTTAATAAGTTGAATTAAAGGTCCCCTATTTTGAGGGGTTAAAATCCTTTATCCCGATGCTTTGCCGCGCCGATTGATGTATATTCGGTTGAATGTAAGATGTGTTCAATCGGGTATACGAAGCCGATATTATGTTCTTTATTTTTTATATACATTGTATTATGTGCGCATGGGCTTAATAAGTGGGATTAAAGGTCCTCTATATCGAGGGGTTAAAAGCCTTTACCACAATGTTTTGCCGCGTTTCTTGCCATGGCATTTATCTTTTAGCACATCATTGCTCTATTCACGCATGTATTATGAAATCCCATATAGTCATCCTTATCTTTGTACGCATCATAATGAAAAGCACATTTATTCCATTGGTTGCATCATTTACCTTAGTCTTGGCTTAACGTATTACAATCCATATATCCATAATAAAATAGCATTTGAGTATTATTTCTTGTGGTATATCGGATGGAAACCCAGACATAAATTCCGTAGCCGATTCCGAATGGACGGTAGTGCGGTCTGTACTTGGGATAAAATTCCACGTACCACTTGGAAAAGTGCTCACATGTGTGTTTGTGTCCATATTAGTTATCTTCTTTTGCACCACGTCATAGCATGCTTACTTTAATGCCTAATTGCATCCTTAATTGTCTTTTTGCATTATGTACTTAGTTGACTCTTTTATTTACGCATGGACATGTAATGGCTATTTGTTTATGCTTTATGTCTATGAAATCACATGTTCACCATTATTTGATTCGCTTTTATTTGTTCTTGCGTGGTTAGTGTGTGCTTGTGTTTCCATGAATAAAATATGCCAATGAAGTTGTATGTTCGTTGCTACTTTGACGTACTTTCAAGCATGCAATCTTAGATGTAAGATATATGCAAATTTAGGTGTAAGTTTTATTTTTGCGCATATGAACTTAGAAGCATGATACTCTTGGAAATAAGTGTTACTTAAGCTTGATTAAATTATTACACAAATCCTTTCATTACAAGTGACATAAGTAAGGGACCATTCCGAACCCAATAGTTTGAGGTCTTCCATTGCGAGGGGTGAGTGCGGCCTTAAATCTTATTTTCCCGGTTCACACCGGGTGGCGACTCCATTATTCTCCGGTTTAGTCCCCCGTGGCTACTCCGTACTCCCGACTAGGCCGCGAGCCTAGAACAGCATGCGTCGCCCAGTTTCTATGTCCCACAGTCTGGCGACTCCACTGGGGATAGAGAATCGGCCCCGAAATATTGTCTTGTAATGTTTGGATTTATGTTCTAATTGACCGTGTCTATAGTGGATAAAATTGGGGGTTTAATCAAAGGCATTTTGAGGCTAGGTAATGGTTTAGTGTCTTCCTCATTCACTACCTTTTTAGATGGAAAAGCTGGAAGGCACCTATATAGCCATCTACCCGTAGCCTATTGTGATGGACTAATTTGGAGGACTCATTTTTTATTCCTGTCACCAAGCGATAAGAGCCCAAGAGGCTAGGGTACTTAAGAGAGCCTCGCTCCACCCTCCCTCTGGGGAATCTACAACGGGAAATCCATTTGACAGTCACTCACACACCATAGCTCATTGGCACGTACCTTAGTGTATAAAAAATGGTGCGCCCACTTGGTCGCTCGAACCCTTGATTGAGGAGACCTAGTTGTGGGCCATCCTTCGCCGGTGAGAGCCTTTGTCTACACTCTTGTGAACCCACCCATAGACCGGGTTGTATGGTTAAAGTAACAATTATTTCCTTGAGTATGTGCTTGTGGACCATCCTCATTTGGATGCAGTTGGACTATTGTCAGAAATGCGAACTTGTTGGGCCATTTAAACTGGGGCGAGTTCGTACCTTATGACCATTAGGCCCAAAGCTTCTGAAATGTTGATGGGCCATTCTGTAGAAATCATTGTTTTTTGTTTTCATTATCTTTCTTTTATGCTTGTGTTTGGGAACATCGTCGTTTGGATCCATTTGGACCATTTGTCATGGATATGAGCTTGTTGGGCCATTTAAACTGGGACAAGAACGTATTTTATGACGATTGGGCCAAAGGCTTCTAAGTGATTGATGGGCCACTTTGTGCTTGTGTTCGGAACATTACCATTTGGAATTAGTTGGGCTCATTGCCATAAGATGTGAACTCGTTGGGCCATTTAAACTGGGACGAGTTCACTCCTATGACAGTTAGCCCAAAAGCTTCTAAAATGATAACGGGCCAATTTGTTTGAAAATTTCAGTTGATTTAGTATGTTATATATGTTACATGCATCTCATGCACCTCATACATACATATATCATGTTAACACCTTCTATGTCTCAAAAAGACATCATAGATACCGTTTGGGTTAGAGAATGGACAAGACTCACTAAAAGAACAGTAACATGCATGAGTAAATCTGGTAATGAGGTATCCCGTATGGATCAGTTAGAGAACAGTTTCGCCAAGATTATCGAACAGTTACAAGCCTTGACTACCGCCATGGTAAATATGGCTGTACCTCGTGCTGGGGGAAATTCTGAGAATGTGAGGCGCGAGGAGCCTCTGAATGGGTTGGGGGATGATATCCCCACTTTTGATGATGACATGGCAGAGTATGCAACAGGTAGAGTGATTGGGTCTCAGGCAGAATTTCAGAAGCTCCGGGATCAGGTTGAAACAGTTACCCGCAAAATGAGGGGTAAACATGAAGAGTTGTTAGATTATGAGGCAATGACCTTCGGAGAACAGCTGTCAACTCAGTTTAAAATGCCCGACATGGCCAAGTTTAATGGGAATGGAGACCCGAGAGTCCATCTGCAACAATATGTCTCAGTCATGAGTTCAGTGGGCCTATCACAGCGCCAGGTCCAAAAGATGTTTGGGATGTCACTCGAGGGGGCACCTGTGGTTTGGTATCATAGCCTTGAGAAGAAGGTTAAGGAAGATTGGAGAGAACTAGCTGATGCTTTTCTAAAGCAATATGTTACAGACTTAGAGATTGACTTGTCACTCTGCGATTTGGAGAACACTAAACAGAAGCCAGAGGAAAGTTTCAAAGAGTATGTGGATCGCTGGAGAAGCCAGCTTTTGAAAATGCAGACTCGGCCTTCAGAGAAAGACTAGATTAAGATGATTATCAAGGGCACCAAGCCCTCTATTTATGGTAAGCTGAGGAGGATGACCTCCATGATTACTAATTTCCGAAAGTTGAGAGAGACTGTTATAGATATTGAAGAAGAGGAGGCTGAAAACAGAAAGTTTTATGGCCAGAATAGAAGAACTTTTGGGGCGCATTCTGAGACTAAACCCGCTACTGCCGAGGTTGCTGCCATCAAGAACCGGCATTTCTTCAACCTGGGGAAGCCGTTATCTAAGGTGCTTGAGAAGTTAAAGGGACAAGGACTCCTAAAACCCTTAGAGCCTAAACCACTTCCAGATCCTATACCACCCAACCTTGACCTAAGCTTGTATTGTCACTTCCATCAGAGGAGAGGCCACGAAACTGACAACTGCACCCGCCTTAGGCATGAATCCAAAACCTCATCGATGCTCACAAAATACCCGACCCAGAGAAAGAACAACCTAACACATATTGGAACCCCATACCAAATTATCACTCAGTTCCACCACCCACCTACATGATCAACTCTGGATTGCCCGAAACTTTTGTCCTCCAAACCCTTAACCACCAAGCTTCTTACATGGAGATAGAGGATGACAGTGAAGAACCGTAGGTCAAGAAAGAAGGCAATGTTGCGAATGATGAAGTTGTTCCTCCTAGTTTATTTGATCATGCATTTTTAATATAGACATTGATTTGGTCTACCTGTTCGAACCATTTATTAAATGATAATAAAGACGTTCATTTCGTTTGCTTGCCTGAGTCTCTCCCTCCAACCTGCAACATGAGTTAATTTGAGAAAAGCATTCAACCTTGGTACTATGAAATTCAGTGATGTTTAGAACACGGGGAATCTTTGGAAGCAACAACAGTACAATCAGTTTCAGAAATGAATCAGTATCAGCTTGGGGCGAGGCCTACATTATCAGCATCAGTTTAGGGGCTTAGGCCCACATTAGCATCAGTTTGGGGATGAGTCCCAGGGCCGAGGCCCACATCAGTATCAGCTTAGGGCCAAGGCCCACATCATCAGTTTCAGTTTTGAGGATGAGTCCCAGGGCCGAGGCCCACATCAGTTACAGTTCGGGGATGAGTCCCAGGGCCGAGGCCCACATCAGTATCAGCTTGGGGCGAGGCCCACATCAGCATCAGTTTGGGGCCGAGGCCCACATCAATATCAGCCCAGGGCCGAGGCCCACATCAGTATCAGTCTGGGGCTGAGGCCCATATCAGTATCAGTCAGGGCCGAGGCCCACATCAATATCATCCTGGGGCGAGGCCCACATCAGCATCAGTTTAGGGCCGAGGCCCACATCAATATCAGTTTAGGGCTGAGGCCCACATCAATATCAGTTTAGGGCCGAGGCCCACATCAATATCATCTTGGGGGCGAGGCCCACATCAGTATCAGCATCAGTTTAGGGCCGAGGCCCACATCAGTATCAGCTTTGGGCGAGGCCCACATCAGCATCAGTTTAGGGCCGAGGCCCACATCAATATCAGTTGGGGCGAGGCCCACATCAGTATCATCATCAGTTTAGGGCTGAGGCCCACATCAGTTTCAGTTTTGGAGATGAGTCCCAGGGCCGAGGCCCACATCAGTATCAGCTTGGGGCGAGGTCCACATCAGCATCAGTTTGGGGCCGAGGCCCACATCAATATCAGCCCAGGGCGAGGCCCACATAAGTATCAGTCTGGGGCTGAGGCCCATATCATATCAGTCAGGGCCGAGGCCCACATCAGTATCAGCTTAGGGCCAAGGCCCACATCAGTTTCAGTTTTGAGGATGAGTCCCAGGGCCGAGGCCCACATCAGTTTCAGTTTTGGGGATGAGTCCCAGGGCCGAGGCCCACATCAGTTTCAGTTTAGGGACGAGTCCCAAGGGCGAGCCCACATCAGCATCAGTTTGGCCGAGTATGGCACTCCGAAAGTGGAGCATGGTTCTAAAATGGACTATTATCACATCTCTCGCCGAAAATGGCACTCCGAAAGTGGAACATGGTTCGAAAATGGACTACTTTCACATCTCGCCGAAAGTGGCACTCCAAAAATGGAGCACGGTTCGGAAATGGACCAAGGAAGGCCTAACCCATCGGAATATGATACATATCCATGCATACATGTATACATATCACATACATGCAATGTTTGTTTTGTGTTCGCAAGTTTGTAGCGGCAAAGACCATCTCATCAAATAACGGTTCAAAATGAGCCACATTCTCGCACAACACGGTTCGGAAATGGACCGCTACCACAAACAGATGCCGAAAATGGCGCCCCAAATGGAGCACACATAGCAGACGCCGAAAATGGCACTCCAAAAATGGAGCACCCATAACAGATGCCGAAAATGGCGTTCCAAAATGGAGCACACACAGCAAAGGCCGAAAATGGCGTTCCAAAGTGGAGCACACACAGCAAATGCCGAAAATGGCGTTCCAAAATGGAGCACACACAGCAAATTCCGGAAATGGCACTCCAAAATGGAGCACACACACAAAAGATGCCGAAAATGGCGCTCTAAAAATGGAGCACGGTTCGGGAATGAACCAGGGGTCGCAGCACCTCACCACCAAATCAACTCAACTCAACACATGGTAAGTCAAGTGGCAGCTGGCGAGCCAGGTAAGTGAAAATACATTGCATAACTTTGATAGGATTGTCACTGTTACACATTACACAAGTCCCATAAAAGTGGGGGCGACTGTAGGCACCGCATTTTTACATGTGAGTCCATATGATGAGTCTCATCTGGAGACACTACCTTTTTAGTTAAGGATATTGCGGGAAACGGTCGTCGGAAGGGAATCAGTGTTTCATTAGATTTTTATTCACTTGTTTAGCTCCAAGCTCGCTCGTTGGACCTCCGTTTTAAAGCACCTTTAGCCTAAAAAAACCCAGATCATTTAACCTTGGCCCAAACCCACTCACCAAACCAACACAACACCTAGCTTACCAAGACAAAGCCCACGCCCACACCCACCTAGGCCCACACGCCCATGGCCTCTAATATACACCCAAATTAAATTAAATATTAATTAAATTAAATATTAACTAAATAAAATATTAATTAAGTCATTTACCAAATTAAATAAGACATAAAATATAATTATACCAAATTAAAATATTGTAACTTCCTAATCCAAAATATATATACTAAATTAAAGAAATATTATGCCTAATTAAAATCAATCATAACAAATTAAATATATTTTATTCCTAATCTAAACCAATCAAATATTCAACCTTCATAATTCACCAAATTTTGTCCCCCCCCTCAATCTTTGACTTTCCTTGCTCAACACGAAATCAAATCCCTTCCTTGTGAGACAAGGAGTAGCCCTAGCCATTCTCTATATAAACAACCCCTAACCAAGACATGCACTCTCCTAGCTCATACACAGAACTCACGGCAAAACAACACAAAGAATGAAACCCTAAGACTTCACACCCTCTCCTCACTCATCAATCCATCTCTCTATAAGAAACGCAACCCTAAACAGCCCATTAAAGGCAAACCAACCTGCCACCAATTCACCAACATGCCCCTCCCGAGCCACATGTCCAACAAACAAAACAGCACCCCACCAACAATCAAAAGCACAGCCACGTTTCACCTCAACGCCCCTTCCTTTCACGCAAGCAAACAACACCCCTCACAGCCCCTCTACTCACACTTGACGCAACCAAAGCCCTTGTCCAGTAACTTCATGCCATTCACTGCCTTCCACACGCCAACATAGCTCCTTTCAACGCCCACAGCCCCTTAACAAAACGTAAGACACGTACCCCCTCTACGCCTCAACCAGCCACGTTTCACCCTGGTTCCTCTCCACGCAACTCTACGTCAAACACAGCCCTGAAACCCTACAAAAACTCCCCCCAAACTGCCTATCATCACTAAACAAACTGCCCTATTTTGTGCCTTTAAATTGCCGTAACTTACTACCCCAAACTGTCTCCATATTAGCCCCGAAACAGACCTTTTACTACCCGAAACAGTCCCAAACTGCACCCTAAAAACAGCAGCCCCTAACCCCTCAAAATACTTCCAAAAAAAGCCCCTAAAAAACGCAAAAACAGTGGCCTTATACAGCAAAAATAGTGACTAAAAAAAAACAGCAAAAACAGCAGTGAAACGTTGGAAAACAGCAGCCCGAATAGTGAAAACAGCGAGAAAGACGCAAACCAGTGCACTAGAAAAGTTACGGAGTGATATCCCTTTCGACGGCCGTGAAACGCGAGTCCGAAAGTCAACATTTTTACCTGAGGGTATTTTTCACACTTGTTTTCAGTTGTATTTTTATTATTTATTGAGTTTCGTTTGCATGATTATTTTTTAGTGAGCAGCATGTTGTGGCCCTTGAATAGATAGAAAGTGCATGAATTGTGAAATATGGTATGTTATGGCCTTGCAATAAAATGAAAGATGTGTCAACTCTCGCGGTATATCGGATGGAAACCCGGACATAAATTTCATAGCCGATTCCGAATGGACGGTAGTATGATCTGTACTCGTGATACAACTCCACGTACCGCTTGAGTAAACGTCACATTCTTTTGTTTTATGTTGCTTTGATTTACTTGTTATTTGTCATTTAAATTCCGCACGTTATTTGTTTATGCATGATGTGATCGAGCACATGGGCTTAGTAAGTTGAATTAAAGGTCCCCTATTTTGAGGGGTTAAAATCCTTTATCACGATGCTTTGCCGCGCCGATTGATGTATATTCGGTTGAATGTAAGATGTGTTCAATCGGTATACGAAGCCGATATTATGTTCTTTATTTTTTATATGCATTGTATTATGTGCGCATGGGCTTAATAACTGGGATTAAAGGTCCTCTATATCGAGGGGTTAAAAGCCTTTACCACGATGTTTTGCCGCGCTTCTTGCCATGGCATTTATCTTTTAGCACATCATTGCTCTATTCACGCATGTATTATGAAATCCCATATAGTCATCCTTATTTTGTACGCATCATAATGAAAAGCACATTTATTCCATTGGTTGCATCATTTACCTTAGTCTTGCTTAACGTATTACAATCCATATATCCATGTTATGATAGCATTTGAGTATTATTTCTTGTGGTATATCGGATGGAAACCCAGACATAATTCCGTAGCCGATTCCGAATGGACGGTAGTGCGGTCTGTACTTGGGATACAATTCCATGTACCACTTGGAAAAGTGCTCACATGTGTGTTTGTGTCCATATTAGTTATCTTCTTTTGCACCACGTCATAGCATGCTTACTTTAATGCCTAATTGCATCCTTAATTGTCTTTTTACATTATGTACTTAGTTGACTCTTTTATTTACACATGGACATGTAATGACTATTTGTTTATGCTTTCGCACGTATAAGTATGATATGTCTATGAAATCACATGTTCGCCATTATTTGATTCGCTTTTATGTGTGCTTGCGTGGTTAGTGTGTGCTTGTGTTTCCATGAATACAATATGCCAATGAAGTTGTATGTTCGTTGCTACTTTGACGTACTTTCAAGCATGCAATCTTAGATGTAAGATATATGCAAATTTAGGTTTAAGTTTTATTTTTGCGCGTATGAACTTAGAAGCATGATACTCTTGGAAATAAGTGTTACTTAAGCTTGATTGAATTATTACACAAATCATTTCATTACAAGTGACATAAGTAAGGGACCATTCCGAACCCAATGGTTTGAGGTCTTCCCTTGCTAGGGGTGAGTGCGGCCTTAAATCTCATTTTCCCGGTTCACAGCGGGTGGTGACTCCATTATTCTCCGGTTTAGTCTCTGCGGGCTACTCCGCACTCCCGACTAGGCCACGAGCCTAGAACAGCATGCGTCGTCAAATTTCTGTGTCCCATACCCCCCCCCCCGTTTACACATTTGACCATTAACTCATTTAATGAGCTTATGTGTTTGGCCATATTTTCTAATGTGAGTTACTAGGCGAAGTAAACTTATCTATGATATGAGCATTTTGAAGCCTAACCTGCTCGACAACATCCTGCGTGAATTCACAGAACAATACGCGAACCGCGTTAGGACTGAGCTCTCTCATAGGCTCATATCGACTAGCGTCTGCCAGACCCTCGAAATGGCCCACTACGGCTGGAACGTGGGGCTGGTTGGTTTGCTCCAGTCCCGCTTCCTCCGTACTTGAGCCAGTTTGAGTGTTTCTTTTCAGAGGCATCTCTACTTTTACACCAATTCTCCCACTGTGGTCGCCAAAAAATTGTTTGCGCAATTTTCTTCCTGAAGAAAACGTGTAAGGTTCAAACCTCCTAAGACAAAGCCCCAGCAATGGGTGTTTGATTAAGTGAATAAGTCTCCAAGGGGCACAAGCACACAAGTTACAGATTCTTAAAACTACGAAATAAAAAATAAGATGCTCGTTTGAGTCTTCATTTGATCGGGGCTCCAATCTTCGCATGAGTGAGCCTTTTATAGTGAAACTTGTAAACCGCTCGGGCAGTTTCTGTTCGTAACTTCCTTGCAACTGTTGGTCATGCCTTCAATCGTTGAGTTGTGCGTCTTAACTGCCTGATCGTGGAGGGAACTGCCTAACTGCTGTAATCGTGGGTTCAACTGCATCATGTGTTCGGTCATCCTGAGTCCCTTATCGTTCTTATCGCTGTTTCGGTCGTCCTGAGTCCTTTGTCGTTCTAATCGCTGTGTCATCTCGTGATTGCTCTGATCGCTCTTCCCTTCGTCGCTCTGCTTGCCTTCATCCTTTGTTCCTTCGCTCTAGGGTGACTTTCTTTTATAACACTAGTGTATATTATATTTCGGTCATAGCAAATTAACATAACAACACTTTGGTCTTTCCAAATTTAAAAATATAAACTTTAGTACTAATGTTAATATATTCAGATACATTTAACCTTTGACTAATTTTGACTTATAAAAATGCCATATTATCTTTATAAAAATAAAATGATTTAAAAAAATTAACACTTACTAAACAGTAAATATATTTATTAACATAAATATACATAAATAATAAAAAAATATAATTTAAGTGGAAAAGCACAAAGAATACATCAACAATAAAAATAAACATTACTACAAATATATAAAAATAACTTAGTTTTTATGATGTTAAAAAAAAAATCTGAAATTATTTTTTCTTAATATTTTAAATTTTTAATAGTTAATAAATCTGTAATATATAAATATTAACTGTTTCTAATTAATGAAAATAAACTAGTAAATTTAATAGTAAAACATTTTTCATTTTACATCAACAAAAAGATAGTTACTTAAATATTTATAAATTTTATATGTATGAAATATGGACTTATCTATTTACAAATTGGATGTATAACTATTATCATTTTGAAATATAAAATATTATTTTATCACAATTGAAATATTTGCCTTAAAACTTTATTGGCGTCCTATAGATTATTTTAACAGGATTAAACCTTATGTCATCGGAACTTGTTGTCTTTTTCAATTCAAAGTCTAACAATGAGTTCTTCAATATCAATATCTTTTGCTTATTTGAAGGTAGTTTTTGAAATCTTTCGATGCATATGGTAGCTTTTCATAACAGCAGTTACTTATAAAATTTCACTAAACAGTATTCCCTCAAAACAAAATTCGTGTAAGAATTAAGATCACTTAGATTGATTCTTTTGGAGTTCGCAATTTTATAATATAGGAACCCGTGCGTTATAAATTTATAATATTACCCTTAAGATAATTAATTAATATTTATTTATAAATAATAAATAAAATGTATTAATAATTAATAAAAAAATAATATTTATTATTTTAATAAAATAATAATTTAATAAAAGAATATATTAATATTTAGCAATTTAATACATTAATAATTAATTAATAAAATAATACTTAATTAATACTTAATTTATAAATAATTAATAAAATTAATAAAATTTAATATTTTAATAAAAGAATAATTTAATATTGAGTATTTTAATACATCAAAAATTAATAAAATTAATAAATAATAAATTAATATATAATTATAACTAAGGGTATTTTGTAACTTTTTAACAATTCATTCCGATTACTTGACAAAGTAAACACATCAATTGTAATACTGCTTCATTCCGATTCTGATTCCTACAGTTAAGTAAACAATTTATTCTGATTCCGATTTATCATTCTCATTCCAGTTCATTCCGATTTCATTTCATTCCGATTCCATCTCATTCCGATTACGAGTACGTAAACGCACCATTAAAATGTTTCCAAGAATCAACAACATTCATAAATTGATAATCATACTCATCTTCTTTAAGAGAATGAAAATCATGTAAAGAATCTTGCAAGATTGAATGTGGTTATATAAAACATCTTTACTGCCACCTTTTGAAATATAATCCACTGGTTTTTTTTTTTCCTGGTTTTTCAGCATGGTTTACAAGGACAAGTGCAAAAGGGGTTTGCGCAACAATAGGATTCGATTCATATGTCATTTTTGAAACCCAAACTAAAATGTTGTTTTTCATAATTAAAAAATAACTGTAAATTTCTGAATAATAGTCCATAAATAACTCTCAGAAAAGGCTGGATGGGTCACAAATTATCCCACTTAAAACCCAATCTCTTTAGATAAAATTTCTCTAAATCTTACAATTTAGATTTCACTATCATAATTTCATAGTATGATTATACGTGCACGTGGACGATGTTCGTGATTTTTTATAGCACGCAAACATACGTATTGCACAAGTAATATAGTGACAAAAGAGTCGAATGTCAAACCCACAGAGACTTATTATTTATCCTATTAATTCCTAAAACTATACCTACTTTACTAAAACTAAACAAATGGTTCAATGATTTTGATTGATTAAGAGTGACTAACTGAAATCTAAAGAAACCAGTAAATAGACTTTCGGAAAACCTTATGCAAGTGAAAGCCAATGTTATAACTTCACCTAACAATGCAAACAATATTTATTCACTTTTCATTCAATTGAGTAGTTGTGATGAATTATTAACCTAAAACACTAAATATTTATCATCAAGCACAAATAATTAATTAGTACATATCAAGACATCGTAAAAACTAGATTGAAAGAATAAAGGAAGAAAAAACTCGTTTTGGTGAGATCCAATACTTCAATCTTTAGTCTGGATTGAGATTTGATTATTGCCTTACTTTGATTGTTTTTCTATACTCTTGAATCTCCAAAAGTATTATTTTTTAGCTTTAGAACCGAACTTGTGCTTTTATAGGGGCTGTCGCGAGCTTTACTTCTTAAGAAATTTGATTTCTAATTGTTTCATGGATCAAATCCATTGTCGCAACAATTGAAGACAGTGAGCATCATCAAATTTCATGTCCCATTGGCAAGACAATGGGCTCCGTTTGGCACGCCAATGGTGGTCATTGGGCACTTCACGTTTTCAATTTGCGTTGGCTTAACAATGAAGATCCGTAATCGAGCCAATGAGCCTTCTTGTTTTACATCCAACACATATTTTAGTCGATGACACCTATGCTAGCTCATATTATTGTTTCTCAACCTACAAAAATACAAAAAAAATATATCAAAACACTCAAGAGTGATTGGTGGTAAACACACACGTTATGCAAATGTATGTATCGCTCAAGTAGTATAAAATATATCGATCCTACAAGGACTTAATATCAATGCTATTAATTTATGATGTTAAATGTTTACGAGTATCTAATAGATTTTATTATTGATCGGATAATGATTTTTAAATTAAAACAAGTAATTAAAACAGTACGAAAGTAATTTTAAGGAAAAATCAATATTATGAAACTATCTAGGGTTGTGAATCATTCCAATATCTTTTAAAGATGAAGTGATTATCTTATGTTTGTGCAATATATCGGCTTATTAACCTGGAACACGAAAATATGCAAAAGCCTTTGTCGATGGTCAGATGCAAACACCCAAAGTAATCCAATTAATCATATGTCTATGTTAACCAAATTACCTGAATTCATTAAGATTAAGTTCCAATTGTGGCTACCCCCGCCTGAAAGGTCTATGTTTATCCTGGAAGGAAATTTACCTAAGAGCATTTTCCCTAAGGTAAGATCGTGAGCTATTGAGTTTAAGGCTGAAACCTAAAATTCATTCGTCAAGTTTATTTTAAATTTACCAGATCAATCTTATTAGTGGCCAGTTAATAAGAAGCATTAAGACTAAGGCTCAATATATAAAGCTTTATATTACCCAGACACAAAATAACCACTTATAAACCGGTGATATTGGAATTCATCACAACCCCAAATATGGTATTTAGTTACAACACATATATAAGACTATTAAAAACTTAAATAAAGAAAATGGCATAAAATAAAACTTGAAATTAAAAAGGTAAAATAAACAATAAAGAAAATGCTGGGGGTTAGATGATCCACTTTTATTACTTCTAATTTTGATATCTTTCTTATTATAATATATGAACTTGCATGACATTACCAACTGACCATATAGGCGGTATCCTGATTAAGACAGATTTTAGATTAATTCCAACCGACCATAAAGGCGTTATCCCATTAAGTCAGGTTAAAATCAATTTATTTAAGTCCAACCGACCATAAAGGCAGTATCCCATTAAGTCAAGTTTTAAAATAATTTACATATTATAATTAATGGAGATTAATCTAAATTATAATAATAAAAGCTTTACCTTTTACCCTAGCAGAGGGGAGTTACCTCCTCATACTGAAAAGTAAAATAAAGAAAGATCTATTACTTAAAATAAAAATTAAATATAAGAAATCTGTAAATAAACAAACAAGATACAAGCTTCCTAGTATTTTTAAGGAAATCCCCAGAATAAGGTATGTATTTTCCTTCTGATTTCAGCTTCAATTTATAGGCAAAATTTTACCCAGCGCGTCGCAACAGAAAACACTTACGCGTCGCGACGCGTGCTACAATACTATACAAGTGTCGGCAGTTGAATTATTGGCTTGGGCGTCGCAACGTGTTGAGGGTTCTGCGTCGTGACTCGGGCTATAGTGATGACGCAGAGATGACATCAGCAACGATGCGTGTCGGCAGGCTGCATAATTATGGCGCGTCGCGACTCGTGAACAGAAAATTTCCCAATTTGCTCTTTTTGATCCGAATTTCGCCGTTTTATCTCCAATTCAATTCCAGTGAGTTCCGAAATTTTATTTATCTGCAAAATAACACAAAACACATAAAAATATTCATAAAACTCGAGAAACTAAACAAAATATCAAGTAAAATGGACGGTAAATACTGATATATTTACCACTTATCAAAGAGGCTCGAATTAATTCACAAAATATAAGATTTAGGGACGGTAAATATGATATATTGACCACTTATCACACCCCCAAACTTAATAGTTTGCTTGTCCTCGAGCAAAATAAAAAAGAAATAAAATAAAAATAAACAAACTTAAGTAAATTAATTAAGCCACTTTCTTAGGAATCATGATTGCATTTAGTGTATGCAACAATCCTTTAAACCCCTAAGTGGTCATAGTGGACGAGTTTTAGTCTCGTGAGGGCTTACATCGACGACACCCACAAATATCTAACAAACAAACACACAATCACACAAAAATAAAAAAGAAACAATGAATGCAAACAAAACAGTCATAGGGGAGATAGACATGACATTGTCCTCAGAGAATTTATAGTAACGAAGTCTAAGAAACCTTCAAAGTGCTTGATTCAACTTAAATCTAAATTCTTGAATAAATTATATAAGTCAGACTCACAGTGTGTGTAAAGGTTTGCTCACAGTTCGATTCCTAATTAAATCGACTTAGTGATTTCATCTTGAAATCCAGAGTCTGATGGGTCAAACCAACCTAGATATCTCAAAAATATTATGTTTCGACTATTTGCGCTCAGTGTGGGTACGACTGTATTGTGAACTACCTAGATTCTTACTGTTAGAAACCTACTTTTAAGTGCTTACAAGTCTAACCTATATCATATACTCAAGACATCGAATAAAAATTAATTGGGCACTTATCGTTTCTAAAATTTCATCCTAAAACAAATGAAACTCATCATTTGGACATATGTTTTACTACCTAGATCACCTAGTCTCTGGTTGAACGAGGCATATTCTTCATCTTCACAAAATAAACGAGGCATATTCTTCATCTTCACAAAATAAACGAGGCACATCAGACACTTCATCATGATATACATCTTCTGATGAATAGTTATCCTTATCGTTAACATCATAATGAGATGTGTGCTCGGCTAAGTCATCATCAACAACAACTTTACCCTTATCAACCATAACTCACCCGCAGTAACAGTAAAATTACAAAAACAGGAACATGACACCTAGCAACCAGTAATAGACAAACAACATATCATAGTAACACATTAAAATTAATGAACAGTTATATAAATTAAAAAGAAAAAATCACTTACGGCTGTGTCAATAGAAAAGTAAAATCATGAGGCAATCTAAATACCCTCATTACTATCTTGTGCATATATCACATTATTACCATGGGCAACATTTAATAAATTTGTACTTGGAAGTTCTTGAATGATTGGAGGGGCTTCCATCACATTATCTACCTCAACCTTACTGATTTGATTGGTAAATCCTCTACTAGACATGACATATTATTGAACATTTTACATCACTTAGATCTGATCAGTTACAAAGAAAACATGTTCGGCTTAAGAAGCCAATATGAAAGGATCATATTTGTGGCCTAATGTAAATCCTAGTTGATCCTTCTTCACACCACCCTTATTTTTAACCCAATCACACTTCCATCACCGAGATCCTAAACACATGGTAGTCAAGATCCCATATCTCTTCTATAACTCCATAAAACTTCATATCAGAAGTTACCGGATTCTTGTCTTTTTGCAGTAGAAACTTGCATGGCTTCAACAACTAAGTAACTCCTCTATTTTGAGATACTCGATTTGAGTCTTATTCTCATGCAAGAAAGTGAAAACAATCTATGTCATAGCACGAGTGTTTATAAACAAATAGATGAGGCCTTTGTGACAACCACCGCAATTTTTCTGAGACAATCTCACCAGCATCTATATATCAATTAATATACCTAATCATAAAGTATGACATGTATTATTTTGTTTAGTTGTATACAATCAAAAAGATTGAATTTTTAAAATTTAATTAGACCATAAACTTTTTTCTTTATCCATTCTAGAAATGTACGGTTGTGTTAATCTTGTAACCACTTTTCATCGTTATAATAGAAAAATGCTACACTTACATACAATCTCACTAACAAAAATTACACCCCTTTTACTGTAGCTACAGTGATTACTGTAGCAATCACTGTAGCTACAGTGAGCAGTGAGAGGGGTGTAATTTTTGTTAGTGAGATTGTATGTGTGAATATCATTGCTCGTTATAATAACTTGGATGCAAATCTCTTGGATATTACATGTGCTCATTACTAGAAAAACAACATAAACATGTTTTAGTTTGAATAATTAAGAAAAATTAACTAAAAAAATTCGAGTTACAAAGTTAAATACCTTATGAATGGATCAATTTATTCTGTGTTATGCATGACATATAAGTGTGCGTGATCTTGTTAAGCATTATCAACGGAAACATTTTGTACATGTCCATGTGGAATCCCAATTGTATGCATGTTTGACGTGTATTCTATTCTCTGCTATGCAACCCTCAGAAAAATTACGGTTTCGAACACAACCTTTTAGAGTTTTCATATTTCTCTCAAAATGATACATCCATCGAAGAAACACTAGACCACATAGTCTAAACTCATTCACTAAATGAACCGTAAGATGGATCATTATGTCAAAAAATGAGGGAGGAAAACACTTCTCAAAGTCACTAAAATGTCCATCTTTAATTTATCAACGAAAAAGTTTTGTACATGTCCATGTGGAATCCCAATTGTATGCATGTTTGACGTGTATTCTATTCTCTGCTATGCAACCCTCAGAAAAATTACGGTTTCGAACACAACCTTTTAGAGTTTTCATATTTTTCTCAAAATGATACATCCATCGAAGAAACACTAGACCACATAGTCTAACCTCATTCACTAAATGAACCGTAAGATGGATCATTATGTCAAAAAATGAGGGAGGAAAACACTTCTCAAAGTCACTACAATGTCCATCTTTAATTTATCACCATTGCACACAAGGAATTAATTAAAGAAGAAACATAATTGAATGATAACATCTTGATAGAACTCACTCAGTTCTGCTCTAACTCTTTCTTCTTGGTTGCTTGCAGGTTGACTCACCTCAAGCTCGTCAACGGGTAGCGATGTTCTTCCATGCAACCAGTCATCCAGAATTTCGACATCGAATGATTATCTATTATGCTAGGGAATTGTATCTTAACTTGTAAATGAAATCAATGTAACAGTTGAAGATAATTATCAACAGATTCATAGATGTGTATTCACTGTACTGAATATATTCATTACATCAGCATTAATAAAAAGGTCCCAAAATGGCCAATGTTTTGTTCCTGTGAGTATACTTTCTTTTAGAATTAATAAAAGACAGACTTAGCTGCTACATATATCAATCTAAAGCAGGAAAATGGCAGACTTAGCTGCTACAAAACTCTAATCCGAAGAACTTCAACAAATAAAAATAAACCCCTCTTCCAGTGCCCGTATTCCTCTTCCTTAACGTCCAGCCACCCCTTTTTTTGCAACTGATTCCATGCTGTCCTCCCCCCTCCTATTTGTTGCTGCTGTTGTTCCCTCTCTTCTCCATGGTCCCCACACGCATCCATACTCCTTGTTACAAGTGTTCTCTCTGCATCTTGATGGGCTATGACAGATAGGCCTTTCGCAGTTGGGATTCCTGCTCTCCTTTTGTGGTACGTCTTCAGCCCACGGGTCTCAACATTCCCCCCTCGAGAGTCACCTTGTCCTCAAGGTGAAGGTCTGAAAACTGATTGAGCAAGTTGTCATAAGACTCCCATGTATTGTCAAACTCTGGTAACCTTATCCACTTCACTAAGACTTCAGAATTGCCATTTATTAATCTCCTGGCTCGAAGAATCATTTTTGGGCGCATCTGAAGCTCATAATCTTATGTCAAGAAGGAATGAAGCATTTGGCTGGCGGTAGTAGGAGAGATATAACGTTTGAGTTGGGAGACATGAAAGACCAGATGTATCTTAGCGTCGTTTGACAATAAAATTTTATAAACTATAGGCCCGATACATTGTACAATCTCGTACGGCCCATAAAGCCTCGGACTAAGCTTCTCATTTGGACATCTAGCCAACGACTTCAATCAGTACGGTTGCATTTTCAGGTCGAATTTGTCTCCAACCTGAAATTGCTGCTCCCTACGCTTCCTATCTGCCTGAAGTTTCATTCTTTCTTGGGCAGCCCTAAAATTTATTTTGAGTTCTTGTAGAATTGAGTCCATGTCGCGCAGTTGTATATTGAGCTCCTCAACCGACGAGCCCCTATCAGGAAATCGGATCAAGGGAGAGGGGTTTCGACCATATAATGCCTTGAATTGGGTCATGCCCGCGGCGCCATGGAAGGATGTGTTATACCAATATTCCGCCCAAGGGATCCACTGAGGCCACAAGCGTGGTTTATCTCCCATAAAACACCGCAAGTAGGTTTCTAAATAACGATTGACTACCTCACTCTGCATGTTTGAGCACTGTACCAACCAATCGAAACAAATCTGTCCAGAACAGGCTCATAAACACTCGGTCTCAACCTGACACAATTCACTTGGGAAACCCATGCAACCGAACGATTTCTTTCACAAACAAAGTGGCTACTGAATTAGCCGTAAAAGGGTGGCCTAGAGTAATGAAATGACTATACTTGGTCAGTCGATCAACCACCACCATTACAGTATCCACATGATGGGTGCGGGGTAGTCCTTCCATAAAATCTATAGTTATGTAATCCCAAGAGTTATGTGGGATGGGTAGTGGTTGCAATAGGCCCTCATGGGG